>PVKS010008726.1:0-67028 GCA_004027875.1 Aplodontia rufa | reverse complement strand
ACTACAAAAGGAGGAACAGTTCAACCCTAAATCTAACAGAAGACAGGAAATTACCAAAATCAGAGCTGAAATCAATGAAATTGAGAACAAAAAAGGCTATTCAATCTATTAACAAATCTAAGAGTTGGTTCTTTGAGTTAACAAAATCGACAGACCCCTTGCCAAACTCACCAAAAGGAAGACTGAAATGAAGCAAATTAACAAAATCAGAGACGAAAATGGGGATATCACCACAGACTCATCCAAGATATAGAAGATTATCAGAACCTATTTTGAAAGTTTATACTCTACCAAATTTGATAACCTCGAGGACATGGACAGGTTTTTAGAAACACACGACATCCCCTCTTTAACACAGGAGGACATTGAAAACCTCAACCAACCTATCACAGAAAGCGAAACTGAAGCAGCAATCAAAGCTCTCCTAAAAAAAAAAGCCCAGGTCCGGATGGATATACGGCAGAATTCTACCAAGCCTTCACAGAAGAACTAACACCGATCATCTTCAAGCTCTTCCAGGAAATTGATAGAGAGGGAACACTCCCAAACACTTTCTATGAAGCAAACAATACACTGATTCCAAAGCCCTACAAAAAAACATCAAGGAAAGAAAACTACAGACCAATTTCCCTGATGAACATTGATGCAAAAATCCTTAATAAAATTTTAGCTATTCGGATACAAAAGCACATTAAAAAGATAATTCATTATGATCAAGTGGGCTTCATTTCAGGAAAACAAGGCTGGTTCAATATATGCAAATCAATAAATGTAATTCTCCACATAAACAGAATTAAAAACAAAATATCATATAATCATCTCAATTGATGCAGAGAAAGCATTTGATAAAATTCAACACCACTTTATGCTCAAAACTTTGGAAAAGATAGGGATCGAGGGAAGATACTTTAACTATGTCAGATCCATTTATGACAGACTCATAGCCAACATTATCCTCAATGGAGAAAAACTGAAAGCATTTCCACTGAATTCAGGTACGAGACAAGGCTGTCCACTATCCCCACTCTTGTTCAGTATAGTCCTTGAAACCCTTGCCAGAGCCATCAGGCAAGACAAGGAAATTAAAGGTATTCATAAAGGAAAAGAGGAAGTTAAGTTATCTCTATTTGCAGATGACATGATTTTATACCAAGAAGACCCAATAACATCGGCCAGAAAACTCCTAGAGCTTATAGGTGATTTTAGCAAAGTAGCTGGCTACAAGATCAACTCCAGCAAATCACTAGCATTTCTTTACTCCAGCAACAAATCCACAGAAGAAAAAATCAGGAAATCTCTCCCATTCACCATCACTTCCAAAAAAAATGAAATACTTGGGCATTAACCTTACAAAGGATGTTAAGGACCTCTTCAAAGAAAACTAAATCTTTAAACATCTGATATTTGACATAGGAGGTCAAAATATAACATGGAGGAATGACAGCATATTCAACAAATGTTGCTGGATAAACTGAACAGCCATGTGTAGGAAGTTGAAATTAGATCCTTATCTCTCACCTTGCACAAAAATCAAATCAAAATGGATCAAGGAACTAGGAATTAAACCAGCTACCATACAACTGCTACAAGAAAAATTAGAACCAACATCCAGCATATGGGAGCTGGCAATGACTTCCTTAAGAATACTACTACAGCTCTGTAGTAGTAGAACTTGAGAATTGCTTTTTCTATATCTGTGAAGAATGTCATAAGTATCTTGATGGGGATTGCTTTGAATCAGTAGAGGACTTTGGGTAGAATGCCCATCTTTATTATATTGATTCTTCCTAACCATGAGCATGGAATGTTTTTCCGTCTACTCAGGTCTTCTGTAATTTCTTTTTTTAGTGTTTTATGATGGTGGGAGGAAGAGGGTGGGGAGAAGAGAGAGGATGGGTGGAAATGAAGGTAAAAGGGGATTTATTAATTCTGTATGGTACACTTGACTCACCTGAGAAGCCAAAAAACACTCATGCAGGCATTTAAATCTTGAAAATTTGGGCTGAAGCAGTGGCTCAGCAGTTACTACACTTGCCTGGCATGTGCAAGTCCATGAGTTCAAACCCCAGCACCACATACACAGCAAAGTCTTGGAGCAACGAAGGCCACATGAAAAACTGAATGAAATTGATTCTTTCTTTCTCTCTCTTACAATGTTCCTCTCTCTAAAATAAATAAATAAATCTTGAAAATTCAAAATTAAAATACATGTATATGGTCATTTATATATGTAAGGGAGGAATTACATTGTAGAAAAGAGAGCAGAGAGTGGCCGAAGGGGGAGAGATACTGGATAAGGATCAGGCTCAAGTTATAATATCATTACATATTTAGATATGAATATGCATGTAATCCCTTCGATAGGTAAGAACATGCTGAACTAATAAAAAGATAAGATCATAAAATAAAATAAAAGTTGGTAATTTGGGTAAAATGGTCAAGAATAAGCCAAACATCTCAAAATCAGACACTAGGAGAAAATCTTGGTCTTGAGTAAGCCTCAGGTTGGGAAACAGATTGGTTTAATTATGGGAATCTCAACTATCAATTGCCAAGAAAAAGTTAGGGATCCAGAAACAAAGAGACCAAAGTTACACTGATAGGGGTGACCAGGTTGTGACAATGAAAGCAGGTAAACATTCATGGAAAATGGACAAAAAGGAAAGAAAATGGATGAGGTGGAAAAATACAATGATTAACAACCAAAGATGTGAGACTGCCTTAGAAGACAAGGACAGTTTATTCTTTGGCTTCTTTTACTGTTGCAGTTGAGGGAAAGTAGCTCGGAGCACAAAGGACAGCATAAAAAGTAGTTCTACCATTAGCATTTAAGTGACTCTGATATAATCAGTCTCAGAAAGGCCAGGAAAAGGGTCAGAAAACTAGATAATACCAAGGTGTTATTATTGCAAAAGTTAAAAGAATAATAAAAAGCATAGGAAGATCAAATAAAATTATTACAAAAAGGTCATTCATATTCTGAAAAGCAAAGATAAAGCAAGGAGACGTTGATGTTCAAATGAATACGGGCAAAAAGCCCACAGTCCCGTTAAGCAGTGATGTTCTCTTTTGAACAGGACAAAGAGAAAAGTTAAAATACTAACATCAGAGGACTTGGCAGTGCAAGTGTCAAGTTAAAATCATCAATCATTCAATACACAATTTAAGTATTGTGAATAACTGCTTCAATTTTGGCTCCATGTTAATTCAAACATCCTCCCCAAACTCTACACCATTCAGGATGGAACTGGAAAATTTTACCAAAATTAAGGAAAGCTGTCTTTAGAATGTTACCCCCACAACCTGCCAATCACTCATAAGGTGAGCGAAGCTCAAGGTTAAGGAATATAGGAACTGTCTGTTATTCACTGTGCATTTACTTAAACAGAGGCCATGTTAAACTCATTAGAAAACACATTTTATAATACTTTGGGAGATGCAATTCAGTGGTAGAAAAGTTTTTTTTGCTAGGTATTAGTTTCCTAAACATACTTTGGAAGCCAGAATAAGACTGCTTATGACTCCTTAGACTCTCCCATCCTCTCTCCTCTTACTTACGCAAATAAGTATTAAAATAATCAGAAGAATCATAGATCAGAAAAAGAACCAGTTTATTCCTGTTTCAGATGAATTTTGCTTATCCTTATTTGTTCAAACTAAATAATAAGAGTTGAGGACATTAATAAAAGTCAACATGCTCTCTTTTGAAACTAAAATATTCAAACCAGAATGATAAAAGAGTACAACATCACATCTTTTTAAAAAAGTCAGTTGTCGGGCTAGAGCAGTGGCTCAGCAGTTTCGGCCCCTCCCTGGCAAGCACGGGGACCCGAGTTCAAACCCCAGCACCACGTACACAGCTAAGTGTTGGAGCAACTAAGGCCATGTGAAAAACTAAATAAAGTTGTTTCTCTCTTTAAAAAAAAAAAAGTCAGTCGTCTCTCATGTAGTTAAGAGGCAGCCCTTTGGATTTCCATTTACATAAATACCAAATACTTTCAATTTTTTCTATTCTTTCCACTAACTACAAGTAAAGATGCTGGATATTATATATGAAACAAATATAAGACTGAAAGGTGGAAAAATAAACTAGTCTTTGGGGATCTGAGGCACAACACAGAGGTGAATTGTTTTTTCTTTTGTGCCTCACATATTCCAAAGAACAGAAGAAACTGGCAACTGATATTCGCCAGTGGGTGCAGACAAAATATGCCCCAACAAAAGATTGTTCTGTCTAACCATGGGACCAGGGGGAAAGTAGCCTAGTAAGATAGAAAACTTTTTTTAAAATATTTTTATTGGTGCAATATAATTATACATAATAGTGGAATTCATGTTGCCATATTTGTGCATCTTTATAGCATAAAATATAGAATTTGTTCTATCTCCTTCCCCAGAACTTCCCCTTTCCCTCCCCTTCTCTGTCCTCCTGATCCACTTATTCTACCCTACTGATCAGATCTACTGATCTCTCTTTTATTATTATTTTAGTGCATTCTAATTATATATATAAAGTTTCATATATATATGTTTATAGATAGATATATACAGGATTCTTTGTAGTGTGTTCATACATGGACAAAGCACAATTCAGTAGACTTTTTTCACTCCAGAACTTCCCCATACCCTCCTGTTTGTCCTCCCTCTCCTACCCAGTCTCCTTCCTCTACTCTATCGATCTCCCTTCTATCTTCAAGAGATCCTTTTTTTATTCAATTCTCATACTCTCTCTTTCTCCCTCCTTTAATCCCTTCCTCTTTTCCTCCCTCCCTCCATCTCTCCAGCTTCCACAATGAAAGAAAGCATTTGACCTAAGACAATAAATTTGTAAACAATGACCACTCTACTCCAGCCAAACACCATAGAAAAAGTTGTAGTCCTTCCACCGTACTACTAAAGGCTGAGGAGGGAGCCCATCCTCAAGACACTAACATTAATGAATTGAGAGAAGGCGCTGTGGAGAGATACATCATTCACCGTTGCCCAGTGGTAATGAGGTCACTCCCATCAGAGTGTACTACAGGCCATGTAAGAAGGGCAAACTCCCACCCCTGCCCAGCAGTAAGGAGGAGCGTCCCCAACCACAAGCGTCATAAGGAGTTAAGTAAAGAACCTAGACTTCTACCTTCACCTGGCAGAAATGAGGCAGTGTCCCTCAATTTCCCTGCCAGTCATGCCACCAAAAAAAAAGTTGGGGGTCATCTAAAGCAGAAAGTGTAAATAAAATCTAGAAGTGTGTAACATAATATGAAAATGTCCAGGTTTTAAAAGAAAAAATCACTCATCATACATACCACTAACCAAGAAATCCGACTAAATGAAAAAAATATGATCAACAGATACAAACACTGAAATGACAGAGACATTAGAAGTATCTGACAAAGATTAAAACAAATGAAATAAAAATGCTTCAAAGAGCATAAAGATAATTGAAACAAATGAAAAAACAGACTCATCAAAGAAGCTGATGATATTGGCTGGAGTGGCACCTCAGCAGTAGAACACTTGCCTGGCATGAGGGAGGACCCAGGTTCAGATCCCAGCACCACATACACAACTAGATGTAGAAAAATAAAAACAGGATGAAAAAAATAATAAAATGGATTCTTTCTCTCTCTTTAATAAATAAAAAAAGAAGCTGATGGTAATAAAGAACCAAATGAAAATTTTATAACTGGAAAATAAAGTAAAAAGCCGAGTAGATGAGGTTCTGTTTTGTAATTCACTATGCCAATCTTTGTCTTTTAATTGGTATATATTTTAACCATTTATAGTTCATATAATTATTGTTACATAGTAATGATTCTGACATTTTCTTTTTTCTTTTTTTTTTAAGAGAGAGGGATGTATTTCTCCCATGTGCTTTCGTCCTTCCTCACATTCCAGTTTTTCTTTGATCATTCATTTTCTTTGCATTTCATGAACTTGCTTTAGTTTTGTTTTAAGGATCCATCTGTTGGCAACAAATTTTCTTAGCTTTCCTATATCTGAAAAAAATGTTAATTTCCCCTTCATTCTTGAAAAATATTTTCAATGGCCAATAGTTATTCTAGGTTGATGAGTATTTTATTTCAGCAATTGAAAAATGTATCATTTCCTTTTGTCCTCGATGGTTTCCAATGAGAAATTTTCTATTATTCTAATTGCTTTTCTCATTAGGAAATGCATCATTTTTCTTTGGATGCTTTCATATTTTTATTGCCTGTAGCTTTCAGAATAGTAATTATAGGTTGGAGGCACTGGCACACACTTTATTAATCTCTTCTACTCAGGAGGCTGAGGTAGGAAGAGCACAAGTTCAAGGCTAGCTTCTGCAACTTAGTGAGACCCTCAGTAACAGCTAGACCCTGTCTCAAAAAAAAAAAAAAAAGACTAGAGTTTAAGCTCAGTGGTAAAACACTCCTGAGGTCAGTCCCCAGTACCAAAAAAACATTTTCATTATAATGTGTCTTGGCATGGACTCACTTGGGTTTAAACTGTTTCTTTGTTGAAGCTCACCTAGCTTCTTGCATTTGTAGGCTTAGATCTTTTGCCAGTTTGGAGACATTTAGAGCCATTATTTCTTTTAGTTCTTGTTCAGCCCTTGCTCTCTTCTTTTTTTCTGGGTCTCTGCTAAAGACTCTGAGGAGTATGAAATATAAGCTACAGAGCAGGAGGAAATGTTTAAGCCACATGTTTAACAAGGGACTCATAAACATCAAAATATATATTAAAAATTTGAAAATTCAACACTAAAATATTATGCAATCCAATTATGAGCAAAACACATGAAGAGATTTATACCTCTTAAATAAGCCCATGAAGGGGCTGGAGTGGTGGCTCAGCAGTTACAGCGCTTGCCTGGCATGTGCGAGTACATGGGTTCAAACCCCAGCACCACATACACAATGAAGTGTCTGAGGAATAAAAGTCGCACGAAAAACTAAATAAAAATTGTTTCTCTCTCACACACACTGTCCCCTCTTTCTTTAAAAAAAATAAGCCCAAGAAAACATTTTTCAGTATTATCAATAGGGAAATATCATTTCAGTAGGGAAATGCAAATTAAAACCACAAGGTATCATTACATGTCTATCAGAATGGCTTACATAGAAATTAAGATGACACCAAGGAAAATGTGAAGAAACTGGATGACTCATACTGAAAATGTAAAATACTACAACCACTCTGAACTACTCTTGGACAGTTTCTTCAAAAGCTAAACATGCAACTACAATACAACCCAGCAAGTGTGTTGTTGGGCTATTGTCACAGAGAAACAAAGACTTATATTCACAGAAAAACATGCACATGAAGATTTATAGCAACTTCATTCACAATAACCAATGAAAGAATGTTTTTTTAAAAACTGTGACACATCTGTACCATAGAATACTACTCAGTGATAACAAAAGAAACATACTATTGATAAAAATGACTATTTGGATGAATATCCCAAGAATTATGCTAAGTGAAAAAGGCCAGTTCCAAAAAGGTGCATGTGTGATTCCACTTATACAATATTCTTGAAATGATAAAACTATAGATATGGAAAACAGATTAGTGGCTGCCAAAGGCAAAGGAGGAGATAGATTGAAAGAGAAGAGGATGAGGCTATAAAAAGACAATCTTTTTTTTTTAAGACAATCTTGAGAGATCCTTGTGGTGAGCACAGTGTCTGAATTCTGGTTGTGATACTATACAGATGCTCCTTGCCTCACATGGAGTTTTGTCCTGATGAACCCACTATAAATTGAAAATGCATTTATGCCTAATCTATCAAACATCATAGTTTAGCCTAGCCTACCTTAAATAGTCTCAAGAATACATACATTAATATCAAAATCATCTAGCATACATCCTACTTTAAAATAAAATGCTGACTATCTCATGTAGACACAGAGATACATGATTTTCAGACATGATGAGATGTGAAAAGCACAAAACAAAATATCCAAAAAACACTGGAAACACAGTACTTGAGAGTGTCAGTTTGCCCTCATGATCACATAGCTGATTAGGAGCCAAGACTTGCTGCTGCTGCCCAGCAACATAAGAGGATTGTCCCACTTATCACCAGCCCAGAAAAAGGAAAAAAATTCTAACTTTAAAGCATAGTTTGGGGCTAGGGACGTAGCTCAGTGGTAGAGCACTTTCCTAGCATGTAGAAGGCTCTGTGTTTGATTCCCAGCACAACAAAAATAAGTAAATAAATGCAGTGAAGACTGTTAAAAATAATTTTGCAGCATCTTATTTCCAAAAAGAAAATACTTGCAGACACCTAGCCAGCAACATTATTGGAAGCAGTCTTTTTAACTAGAGTTCATAAATTCAGCTTTGTATTTTGCCTGTTGGCAATCATTTGGTATAAAAAACAAAGTATATATGGCTGACATCAATCTCTGAGCAAAACATGACTCCTGTTAGCAAACCCTGAAGCAAGGGTATGATTGTAAGTAACCTACTAGGAAAAGAAAGATAAAGAATTGGGAAATTAAGACAAAGACAGTGTGATTATACATTGCTAGGAGGAGGATAAATTGCAATGGTCAGTTTGTAAAATAATTTGGACTTCTACACATTGATATACCTGATGTATTCAGAAATTCCATTTCTAACTATATAACTAAGTAGAGACCTTGCATTTGAATATTCAAAGACACATATAAGCACTAACCTTTTTTAAGACAGGGTCATGATCAGATTATTACATTTAGCAAAGCCCTTCAATAAAAACCAGCACCCATTTATGCTCAAAACTCTAGAGAGAATAGGGATCAAAGATCTTATCTTAACTTTGTAAAGGCTGTATATGCCTAACCCTCAGATCATAAGTGGAAAAAAACTGAAAGCATTTCCATGAAACTTGGTCACAAGACAAGGCTACCAATGCTCACCACTGTTATTCAATATAGTCCTCAAAAACCTAGCGGAGCAATCAAGCAAGAGAAAAAAAAAAATCAAAGGGATAGGAATAGGAAGAAAAGAAGTTAAATTATCCCTTTTTGCTGACAACATGATCCTATATCTGGAAGACCAAAAAAACTCCACCAGAAAATGACTTGAGCTTATAAACAGATTTATCAAATAGCAAGCTACAAGTTCAACACTCAAATCAATAGCTTTCCTGTACACTAACAATAATAGTGCAAAAGAAGAAATCCAAACATGGGTCCCATTCACAATATCCTCTAAAAGAATAACATACTTGGGAATTAATCTAACAAGAGAAGTAAAAGACCTCAATGAAAATTATCAAGCATTAGAAAAAGAAATTGAATGAGACCTGAGAAGATGGAAAGATATTCCATGTTCTTGGTTAGGCAGAATTAATATAATTAAAATGGCCATTTTGCCAAAAGTGCTATACAGATTCAATGCAATCCCCACCAAGATACAAATGTCATTCTTTACAGATACTGCAAAAGCAATTCTAAAATTCATTTGGAACAACAAGAAACAGAATAGCCAAAACATTACTAAGCAAGAAAGACAAAACAGGTGTTTTGCAATACCAGATCTAAAATTATACTGTAGAGTTGTAGTAACAAAAACAGCCTGGTACTGGTATCAAAATAGGAATGATCAATGGAGTAGATTAGAAGACTATGAGACAAACCCACAAATCTTTAAACATCTGATATAGGAGGTCAAAATATAACCTGGAGGAATGACAGCATATTCAACAAATGGTGCTGGATAAACTGAACAGCCATGTGTAGGAAGTTGAAATTAGATCCTTATCTCTCACTTTGCACAAAAATCAAATCAAAATGGATCAAGGAACTAGGAATTAAACCAGCTACCGTACAACTGCTACAAGAAAAATTAGGACCAACCCTCCAGCATATGGGAGTTGGCAACGACTTTTTCAACAAGACTCCCAAAGGGAAAGAATTAAAGTCAAGAATTAATGAGTAGAATGTCATTAAATTTATAAGCTTTTGCTCAGCCAAGGAATTGTCAAAATTGTCAAGAGAGTGGGCTGGAGCCGTAGCTCAGCAGTTTCAGCGCTTGCCTCGCATGCGCACAGACACAGGTTCAAACCCCAGCAACAAAGTGTTGAAGCAATGAAAGCCACATGAAAAAACAAATAAAATTGATTCTCTCTCTCACTGTCCTTCTCTCTTTAAAAAAAAAAGAATTTAGGGGCTGGAGCGGTGGTTGAGTGGTTACGGTGCTTGCCCAGCATGTGCAAGTACACGGGTTCAAACCCCAGCACCCACGTACACAACTAAGTGTCAGAGCAACGAAAGCCATGTGGAAAAAAAAAAACTCAATAAAAATTGATTCTCTCTGTCTCTCTCTCTCTCTCTCTCTCTCACTGTCCTTCTCTCTTTAAAAAAAAAATAAATAAATAAAATAAAAAAATAAAAAAAAATTTAAAAAAAGAATTTAAAAAAATTTTTAATAAAATTGTCAAGAGAGACCCCAAAGAATGGGAGATAATCATGGCTTGTGATTCCTCCAACAGAGAACTAATATCCAAAATTTACAAAGAACTCAACCTAACATCAAAACCATTATCAGTCCAGTCAATAAATGGGCCAGAAAGCTAAACAGAAACTTCTCAACAGAGGAAATGAGCAAGCCAATGAATACATGAGAAAGTGTTCTAAATTACTAGTAATCAGAGAAATGCAAATCTAAACTACATTAAGATTTCACCTCACTCCAGTCAGACTGGAAAAGATGAAAAATACAAACTAACAAATGCCAGATGGGTTTGGGGAGATAGGAACACTACTAGCACACTGTTGGTGGAACTGCAGACTGGTATAGCTGTTCTGGAAAGCAATGTGGAGACTCCTCAAAAATTAGGAATAGACCCACCATACAATCCAGCTATCCCTCTTCTGGGCATTTTCCTAGAAGAGCAAGAATTAGCACATTACAGTGACACAGCAATATCAATATTCATAGCAGCTCAGTTTTGACAATAGCTAAATTATGGAATCAACACGTATGCCCATCACTGGATGAAGGGATCCAAAAGCTGTAATATATATATATTACACACACACATACACACACACACACACACACAATGGATTTCTACCCAGTTATTAGAAACAATAATATTATGGTATTTTAAGGTAAATAGATGGCAATGGAAGAAATTATGCTAAGCGAAATTAGCCAAACTCAGAGAGTCAAGGGTCAAATTCTTTCCCTCATTTGTAGAGGCTGAAACTAAACCCAGGCTTGGGTGAAATGTGGTCAAACTCATGTATTGGACCCACCAAAGGCATACCAACATATAATCTAGGGGAATCATAGACATGTAGGGGTGTAGGAGGGAGGAGAGAAATGGGGTGATGGGAGAGGGAGGGAACATAGGGAGGGATCTAGGGAGACAATCAACAATATAGCATACTCATTACCCCCCCCCAAAGAAGTCAATATTATGTATGCAATCATTTAATTCTGGAAAATTCACAATCTTATACATATATATACATATGGACATTTATATTTGTTAGGGGCATAATATAGAAAAACAAGAGTCAAGAGACAGGTGTGTGAGATGTGGGGGTGACTGGTTTAGGATCAAATGCATATCATATTATTACTTTATATGCATGCATACATATATATATAGATCAGAAAACAAGTTACAAAATGGAAGTAGTAAATCCCTATGTATCAATAATTATCTTCAATGTTAATGGATTAAATTCTCCAATAAAAAGAGAATGCCTGGGGCTGGAGCAGTGGCTCAGCAGTTTTGGCGCTTGCCTGGCAAGCACGAGGACCTGGGTTCAAATCCCAGCACCACGTACACAACCGAGTCTTGGAGCAACTGAAGCCATGTGAAAACCTAAATAAAGTTGTTTCTCACTTTCTCTCTCTCACTGTCCCTCTCTCTTAAAAGAGAGAGAGAGAGAGAGAATACCTGACAAAAGGGGAAAAAAACCCTGTTAGAATGCTTTACACTTTCCACAGAACTGCAACTAAAATAACCTGTTATACAATTAGTCACAAATACAGTCCCCCTCTTTTTTTTGGCTATCAACATGAGTATTGTCTAAACATGTCTTCTTTGTAGCAGTTAGGCCTGCCACCACTGTGTGGCTGAGTTCACGAATCTATTGTAACCTATAGTTCCCTGTCACTCTCTGTTTCTCCTCTCCTGTTAAGCTTTGTTTCCTAGCAGTATTGAAACCTTCTTCCACTGCCATTGCTGCTGTTGCTTCTGGAACCACCATAGCCACCTTGGTTTCATATTTTGACAAAACATTGGCCTCCACCACTATAAGGTCCAGATCGTCTTTCTCCAAAGTTTCCACCCTTCATGAGTCCAAAATTTGATGACGGATTGTTGTAATTGCCTAAATCATTATAGCTTCTACCACCTCCAAAACTGCTTCCTTTATTACCAAATCCATTGTAGCCATGCCAGCTACCACTATATCCACCACTACCAAAGCCATCAAAGCCACTGAAGTTTCCTCCATGACCAAAATTGTCATTTCCACCAAAACCACCTCCACAACCACCACCAAAGTTTTCAGAACCACTTTCACCTCTTTGGCTAGATAAAGCACTGGCCATCTCTTGCTTTGACAGGGCTTTCCTGACTTCACAGTTGTGGCAGTTCCAGTATGATATTTCTTTTTTCTTTCTTTTCTTTTTTCTTTCTTTTTTTAAAGAGAGAGGGAGACAGAATCAATTTTATTTTATATTTTCATCTGTTTTTTGTTTTTCCCACACAGTGTGTACGTGGTGCTGAGGTTTGAACCCAGGTCCTCCCACATGCCAGACAAATGCTATATGGCTGAGCCACCTCTCCAGCTGACAATCTTATCCACAGAATCACGGTCTTCAGAAGTTACGAAACAAAGCCCCTTTTTTTTCCACTGCCTTTGTCAGTCATGATTTCAATAACTTCAGTTTTCCCATACTGTTCAAAATAACCCTGTAGATGATGCTCTTTGGTGTCTTTTTTAAAGCCACCAACAAAGATCTTTTTCAGTTAAGTGGGCTCTTCTTGGTTTCATAACTCTTCCGTCCACCTTGTGTGATCTTACATTCAAGGCTGCATCCACTTCCTCCACAGTGGTATAAGTGACAAACTCAAAGCCCGTGGAGCTTGGTTTTTGGTCTCTCTTTACCACACAGTTCATGACTGTTCCCTGTTGATCAGAATGCCTTCCCAGAGTCTCATCAATTATTTCAAAGCTCAGTCCTCAGATGAATAGCTGCCAGGCTGTATCCCTCTTCGGCCAATAGATTGGAGGGAGAGAGAGGGACAAAGAAGAGAGAGAAGGAAAAAAGAGATTGAGAGAAAGGGAGATAGAGCAAGGGAAAAAGGGATTAGAATAAGTTATTGCTAATTTTCTAGTTCTCGGATTGAATTCCTTTAAATTTACTCTATTACAAATAAGTAAGATCAAAAGGATCATTTGTAAGCCAGGCATGATGGCACAAAACTGTAATCACAGCAACTCAGGAGGCTGAAGTCAGAGGATCTCAAGTTTGAGGCCAGTCTGGCAGCAGGGTCTCATTATGGGAATGTAGCTCAGTGGTAAAGCATCCCTCAATTTAATCTCCAGTACCACAAGAAAAAAAAAAGAGGAAGAAAGAAGAAGGAAGAAAGGATCATGTGTATATCAGTTATAATAACACATTTTGAAGAAAAGATTTTAAAGCAGTTCAACTTTATGTATCCGAGTCCCATTTTTTTTAAAAAAAATAAACAAGTTCAACAATGTAACATATGTATGCACAGATCATATGTCCCAGACCCAAATAAACAAAATGTTAAATTTTATTTTTATAAATTTGTTTTTTAATAAATATTTTTTAATTATATATATGTAGATATGTGTGTATGTGTGTGTGCGTGTGTGTGTATAAAATCATAAGTTTAAGGGTAAGTATTATTTGAAAGACTTATGCTTTGGGTTGGGGATATAGCTTAGTGGTAGAGTGCTTGCCTAGCATGCACTGGGTTCAATCCCCAGTACCATTAAAATTTTTTTCACCAATTAATTAAAACAGAATTTAACAAAAAAAAAAAAAGCTTTTGCTTCAGATGTGTGTGCAATGCATGCCCGCGTGCATGTATATGTATGTGTTAGACTATGCCAAGTTTTAAAAACTCTGCCCTAGCTCACTCAGAAGGCTTCCTTGGCACCCATTGCTTCTCTCCAATTTCATCTTTTCCATTCAGTGTTAACTCCTTGTTGACTAAATTAGGCCATTATAAAATGGTTGCTTTTATTCAGGCCTCTAGGGGAGAAACTGACAGTGGTGATGGAGTTAAAAGTGGAGGGGGAAAAAAATCCAGAGACTTTCCAGCCTCCCTCAGATATCACTAAACAGGACCATCCTGGACAGTCCATGAGTTTGCAAATTGAGACTGGAAGTCATGAGGGATCAAGAAATGTTAAAAATATCTTTACTCAGGAAAGCAGTTTGAAGACAAATAGTCTATACTAGAAAACCAACACTGTGGCATTCTAGCATATAAAAACCTCAAAGTGCCCTCTGCTGGCAGCAGGTTAACCACCACTAGTCTGTAATCACAAACTAATGCAGGCTTCCAAGGTTTAGGCTGGTGCTTATACATGGGAGCTATATTTTTATTCAACATTATATTCTCCAGCTAACAAAATGGAATTCAAGCCCCATAAATTTAGATCTAAATTTCACAGAATCCATAATTAAAAGACATTTTGTGCTATAAGCTTTTAAATATTACACATAAAATAAATCTATATACTAGTTGAAAATGAAATGAACCAGTCATTTTTAATTGCTGAGAATAATGATTACATCAAAAATAACTGCTTTATAATTATGTATCACCAACATGTATTTTCCTGGTCAAAACGAAAAAATTCTGTGACTATCCTCTTTCAGTCACTAAAAAAAAAATTCTAACTGGCTTGGAAGGATGACTATGAATAAGAACAAAAAATAGATTCTGTAGAATTATTAAATTTACATTTGATGAATTAATAGTGTAGTTTATTTTGAAGGTGGATTTAAAAGATTGTTAAATAAAATTAAGTAGAGATAAAATAAATCTTGAAAAGTCAGTTCAAATTAATAATTTCTAAACTGCATGTTTACTCTTGTGTGACCATAGTTACAGGAAGATATTTAAACTATCAGCAACATTCATCACTCTCAATAAAGTTTACTTTATATATTTACACAATACACATGTAACTGTTTAAATTTTGACTAGAAAAACTATGGAAATCCTGTTTCCTAATTTTGAAAGTTGTAATAATCTTTTGCCTATATATTGAAGTCATTAAACTTTCCTTTAACTTTGGTCTAAGTCAACAGGCCAATGACAATGTTTATCTCCCACTAAAAAACTATAAACAATCTAGTTCATCTTCATGTAAAAATTTGATGAAGAAATTCATTTTCCAGTATGCATTAATGTTTATAAATTTGCTATCTACAAATTTCTGATGTTATCGGACCATTCTTGATAAATAAAATTCTAGAGATTCTAAGTAGATAATTAGCTAAAAACATAACCATATAAAATTTCATTTTAATTATTTGGAGGATGAAATCAGGAAAGTATGAGACAAAAGCTTACAACATGGGTATTGATTTAACAGACAAATACAGTGTGTATGTATTGCCACATCTCTTCAGAGCATTTTGATCTGTATTAAAAGTTGTTTCCTTTTGTTTAATTACGTACTTGTTTCTATAGTAACTCTAAAGCATATAATCAGTTGCAATGTCCCTAAGCCTTTTACATGAGGAATTCTTTTCAGTTAGCAAACAGTAATAAAAACATAATCCTTGTTTAGAACTTTATCTTCTTCCTAATATCCCTTAATTAGGATGCAATAGGATTAAATACAACAGCAGCCTCATTATGCAATTTTGAATAATTAGAAAAAATACAAACGCTAAACTAAGCATTTAAGTCTGGTAGGAATTTACTGCCACCTTCAGGTTTTAATCAAAATGCATTGGGACTACAACTTTTCATTTTCAGGAGACAGCCCCTGGTTATTGTGGTGGAAATATTATTTTGTTTGAGAAAGCAAAGTACTAACTTAGATTGCAGTACAGATGTCACTTAGGAAATATCCTTTCACCTATCTTTCGTCTTGTGATCTTTCAATAATGTGTAATTGAAAATTAAAGACAAAGTGTATTTTATCAGTCATTATAATTATATACTGGAAGCTCAAAGAACACTGTCCAGAATATACTAAAATATTTGTAGTTGGGTGTTGTAGCACATGCCTGTAATTCCAGAAATTTGGGAGGCTGAGGCAGGAGGGTATAAAATTCAAAACCAGCCTCAGCAATTTAGCGAGGCCCTGGACAACCTAGTGAGATCCTGTCTCAAAATTAAAAAGGGTTGGGAATATGGCTCAGTGGTTCAGCACCCCTGGTTTCAATCCCTGGTAGAAAAAAAAGTATTAGTAGGCTACATCTAATGAAAATTCTTAAAACCAAACTTTTTAAAGTGTTCCACATGTCAATGCCCTCTAGTCAAAGATGACCAGGAACACACTTATATTGAATAAGTTGGGTTTCTTGCTCATTGCACTGAGGAGGAAAGAAAGCACACCATGGAGAACTGTGGGTGTCTGAGTAAAAGGTGTTAGGAGTTATTGGGTTTGGGCTTGAAATAAGAGATGTTGAGTAGGGTTCAAGGAAATGGGCAAGGCTTCAAGAATGTAGATAAAATACTGTCAGGAAGTGGGGACATTACTATCATGAGGCATCCAAATCTTATCTATAAAGCAGGAGAAAGGAAGTGAGGCTAAAGTTATAATTGGTAAAGAAGCAGCACTCATTCACAGTAGCCAGGATAGGGGAACACATAGTATTTTTGTGATCTGAAGATTGACCTTGTTTGTGTCTCTAGTTAGACAAGATTTGAAGGCATGGCAGGAATCTTTTTTTTTTTGCCTCCATTCATCATGGTCACAAAGTGGCCTTGTTTGGTGGGGTTCCATGAGTTTGCTGACGTTCACAAAGGAAGAACCAGGAAGGCCCAGCTGTGAGTGCTGGACAATTCCTAGTGGTCAGACTGCTTTTCTCTTTCTTACATGTAAATTTGCAATTCTCAATCTCTTTTTGATTCCTTGAATTTTTAGTGAAATTGTAAGTTTCTATGTTAGCTTTTGGTTGTTTTCATAAAATACCTGAGACATACAGTTTATGAAGTTTTGTTTTTTTGTTTTTTGTTTTTGTTTTTTGTTTTTTGCTCATGGTTTCAGAATTTTCAGTCCACAATTTTTTGGACCTGTTGATTTGGGACTGTGGTGAGGAAGAACATCCTTGGTAAAGTGCACAACAGAGGAAAGTGCTCACCTTGTGGCAGGGAAGCAAACAGAGAAAGGGAGGGAAAGGCCAGTGTCCTCTTAAAGGCACACTTCCCAATGACCTAATGTCCTCCCATTAGGCCCCGCCTCCCAATAGCACCATAGGCTTTTGACCAATCAATCCTTTAACACATGAGCCTTTAGGAGACATTTAAGATCACACCATAATGGTTTATTATGATTTTAAATATGTAAATCAACAGAACATGAAGTACTAGTATTTATCATAAAAGTTATAAGAGAATGAGACTAGCTCAAAATAATTTTTTAAAAAAGAAGAGTTTATTAGAAGATCCTGTAACATAAGGAAGACTGGCATGTAGCTGGACTAAAGGTCAGCTGATATCATGGAGTTAAATGCTAAGAAACTATTGATCTCTCATCTCTTTAGATCCCTACAAAAGGCAAGAAACATAATTACACACAGTTTCCAAGTTTTATTATCCCAGTTTCACATCACAGCAAGACTGATTCCCCTTCCACAGTTCCAGCTGTCACGTTCGACCAGCGAGGTGCCAATAACAACACGTACACTCTTGTTGTTTGCAGAGGTCTCTCTTTAATCAGGAAGTTACACTGCTTATATAGCGAAAGTAGTCCAATCAGCAGGTTGTTGCTATGAGGAAGAAAACTCTGCCGGCTCCTATTGGTTGTCCCTAGGTGGTCAGATATTGCAAGCATACGAACCAGGAACAGCACAAGATCAGCTCACCAGGCTTGGCCAGCTGTCAGCTGCCAGCCGCCATTTTAACGCTGCCTGCGTGGTGTGGCCTCCGGGTGCCACCCGCCACATCTCCCCCTTTTTGTTTAAGACGAGACCGTGCCTGTCTTAGGTTGCCAGGATAGAGCTACATTCTTACCCGTCATCAGGTGTTGAAATACAACTTCTTCAATCCCTGTCTTAGGTTGATATGTGCTCTTCCTGGTCTTACCCGTCTTTGACTACCAGTCTAGCATGCTCAGCCATACTTCAGGGGAGTGGCCAGCATCGATGGCTAGCAAAGCTTGGTGTAGAATTGCCGTCTGTTTACGCTGGTTACCACGTAGCTTACACATCCACCACACACCAATACCAGATATGAGACACAGGGAACCATCAAAAACCAGGAAGCCAAATCAATTTCTTCCCCAAGCAACAACAGATTGGAAATCCTAGGGGATGGGATTCTTTTCATTGTTCTTACATAACTCCTCTCCTAAATGCTCCCGTTGAGGGATATTCAGGAGCCCCTCTTCTAAGAACCAAGGACAGCATTTCTCCACAGCTTTGAGGAATGCTCGGGCAGTGGCCGTTTTTAGAGGCATTCCATTCTTTTTTAACAGCTCCTTAAGAGGCCATTCCATTCTGATCCGCGATATTTCTGATCCCATTGTTAATATTAAGCCCTTCCAAGATACCTATCACAAAAATACACAGAAACCAAATACACAACAATACCACAAACACACAAAGAGTTACAACTTGACACAAATTCGTCTACTAAAGGACGTCCAACACTGTCTTGCAGCCACTTGCTTAGTCCCTCAGCGGAGACTCCTCCATTTAGTCCCTCAGCGGAGACTCCTCCGTTATCCTCGAGATCCCTACTCCTATTAAAACAGGGTCTGCTGGTTAAATTTCAACTTACCACTAATACTTAAACTGGTTTTCATGTTCCCCGTACGGGCCACCACTTGATGCACTTGACCAGCGAGGTGCCAATAACAACACGTACACTCTTGTTGCCTGCAGAGATCTCTCTTTAATCAGGAAGTTACACTGCTTAATACAGTGAAAGTAATCCAATCAGCAGGTTGTTGCTATGAGGAAGAAAACTCTGCCGGTTCCTATCGTTGTCCCTAGGTGGTCAGATATTGCAAGCATACGAACCAGGAACAGCACAAGATCAGCTGACCAGGCTTGGCCAGCCGCCAGCTGCCAGCCACCATCTTAAAGCTGCCTGCGTGGTGTGGCCTCCGGGTGCTGCCCACCACAACAGCTTGAAAAATTCCAGAGAAGGGTTCTTTGGGTCAGCCAAAGAACACCTAGCCCAATCAACTGGGACCAAGAATGTTGGGGCATTAGAGAAATGGATGTTCTCATTAAGACTATGTGGTTAGATCAGAAAAGAAACATTTCCTGAGGAAGTAGAACCAGAGCACCAGATGGGCAAAGGAACTTAAGTCCAGGTAAAAAAAAAAGAGGGGAAAAAAATCAGTTCTGGGATTTAAAACTACTATAATATTTGTTATCAAGAGAAAAGGCAAGAAACAAGGAGACTACTTAGGCCATCACAATCCTTCCAGTAAAATATGCTAGTCTAGAATTAGGATAGCATCAGTGGGAGTAAAGAAGATGGTATCAGGAAATTTTTCAGAGTTAGAATCTCTAGGACTGGATAATTACATAGATGTGAGGAAGAGAAAAATATATATATAAATAGCCCTTACATAGGACTTTTCATGTAACAAGAACTATTCTAAGTGCTTGATATATATTAATTCATCAAATCCTTACCATAACCCTTTGAAGATTTAATTATCATTATACCAATTTTCAAATGGGAAAATGGAGGCACCACAGATTAAGAAGTTACCCAGGCTAACAAGAACTATTCTAAGTGCTTGATATATATTAATTCATCAAATCCTTACCATAACCCTTTGAAGATTTAATTATCATTATACCAATTTTCAAATGGGAAAATGGAGGCACCACAGATTAAGAAGTTACCCCAGGCTATTTAGCTTATAAGTGGCACAATTCACAACCAGTTGATCTGGCTCTGAAATACATGAGGGTAACCTCCTACCACAACTACTCCAAAGTCTGGATTTGGATGGGTGATAGCATGAATCAAGGGTGAAAACAAAAATGCAGTAAATTTAAGGCTGGAGAGCAGAAGTGGAAAGGACATGATAATTGGTTTTATATGTGTTAAATGTAAAATGTGTGAGGAGCATAATCAATGGAACTACCCAATGGGCAATTTGAAATACATAACTAAGGTGAAGGCAAAGATTTAGATATGGGATTTAACTGAATGTCAGTAATATATCTGAAGCGAATGAAATGTGTGAAATCTTCAACAATATTGTGCTGGAATTTTATACCATATAATTCAATACTATTATTTTATTCTGTAAAAATGAAAAAAGATGCCATTAAAGAAGACAGATCTCTAAAAGCTATTATGGAAAGATCAGGATATTAGTCAGCTTTTCATCATTGTAATAAATTATCTGACATGGACTATTTACTAAAAAGAGTTAGGGCTGGAGCGGTAGCTCAGTGGTTATGGCACTTGCCTGGCATTCGTGAGGACCCACGTTCGAACCCCAGCACCACATAGACAATGAAGTCTAGTGCACCGAAGGCCACACGAAAAACTAAGTAAAATTGATTCTTTCTCTCACTGTCCCTCTCTCTCTCTTTTTTAAGAAAGAAAGAAAGACATTTATTTAGCTCACAGTTTTGGAGATATAAAATCTAAGACCAGATGGCCCCATTGGCTTGACTTCTGGAAAAGAGAATGAATAGGAGCAAGCAGTCACATCTCAAACAGGAAACAGATCTGAGCAAGGCCAAACTCAGGCCTTTATAACAAGTGCCTCCAAGAACTACCAAGGACTCCCAAGAGAACAATCTTCCAAGAGCACACCCTGAGGACCTCACACTAGGCCCCACCTCCCAAAGGTTCCACCACCTCCCAAA
Source organism: Aplodontia rufa (assembly GCA_004027875.1). NCBI lineage: Eukaryota > Metazoa > Chordata > Mammalia > Rodentia > Aplodontiidae > Aplodontia > Aplodontia rufa. The sequence continues at coordinate 46,031 of PVKS010008726.1, read as the reverse complement.
ACCAACCATGGATCATGCAAACCCTCAAGCACAAAGAACCTTCAGGAGACACTCAAACCACAGCAAACACCAAGACATATTTTAAAAGGGGTCAGGGGAGGAATATACAAGTATAATAGAGAAGGTACCCTTCTCTATTTAACTGGCAGAAAACCAACCCAATATAGGACACAGAACTTTACAGAATATTTTTAAATTTCACAATAGAAATAGAAAAAGGAAATTCCAGAGAGCAAGGAGAGGTCACAAAAAGCACCTTGTTGGCAGTGGCCAGACCAGCTGCCTCACTATCTTGAGTCTCCTCCCTCTTTGGCACCTTTACACAGAGTAGGCATAGGCCATGACCAGCACCAAGAATTTACATGGGCAGCTCTATGGGAGAGGAGAGGACAGTGTTAAAGGAAGGGAAGAGCAGACTAACCCCTGGGCACCCTTTCTACGAGAAGTGTCTCTTTGAGCCTGAGAGAGGATATAGTGTGTGCAGGATTCCCAACCAAGTTGAGCCTCATATAGTAAATAATCTGTTAGTGTGTGTATGTGTAAAATGGCATGCTAGTATAATGTTCAAATAAAAAACTGCTAGTTAGAGGCTGAAGTGGAAGCTCAGCAGTTAGAACACTTACCTGGTATGCGCAAGGACTCAAGTTCAAAACCCAGCATCACATACACAACTAAGGGTCAGAAAAATAAAAACCAGATGAAAAATAAAACTGATTCTCTCTTTCTTTCTCTTTCTCTCTCTCTCTCTCTCTCAAAAGAAAAAAAAAACCCTGCTAGTCAATGGATAACTTAACAGTGCCTAAAATCTTTAAGTACAATTATCCATAGATGCACTTAAAACATAATAGGCTGAAATAATAATAAATTTTATCTTCAAACAAGTGCAAGGACTTTACTATCTCTGCCATTAACACTACCATTTTCAAAATCCTTCTCTGTAAATGTGATACTTCTTTCAATATTCCTTTAAAAAAGATATTGTTTAGCTTCTGCTTAAAGATCTGCTTTTCTCTGAAATTTAACATAATTTGTGATCTTTACTGGCAGAGATGAAATGGTATCATGTGACCTCCTTCTGGACTAGAACGATGGCACTTTTCTCTCGAGGAGAATGCAACAATCTGGCAAAGTCACCCACCTAAACAGGAAAATAGGAAAACTCTGAAGATTAGTACTACATAAAATCTTCTTTTGACCTTCCTTTAACATGTCTTGAAAGAGAACACTTAGCTGGGCACAGTGGAGCATGCTTGTAATCCCAGCAGTTTGGGAGACTGACGCAGGAGAATCTCAAGTTCAAAGCTACCCTCAACAACTGAACAAGGCCCTAAGCAACTTAGCGAGACCCTGTCTCAAAATAAAAAAGAGTTAGGGATGTGGTTCAGTGGTTATCTGTCCCTGAGTTCAATCCCTGGCACCAAAAAGAGAAAAAGAGAGGAGGGTGAGAGGGGCATGCAGACAGAGACAGAGAGGACACTTTGCTTCAACTGTAGGAGCAAAGAATTGACTTACAAATTTTAAGTTTCTATAGCTAAGAGAAAAATCATGACCAGTAGCTCACAATATATGGCAAATATATTAAGAGTAAACATGCTGGGGGCTGGAACGGTGGCTCGGCAGTTATGGTGCTTGCCCAGCACGCGCAAGTACACAGGTTCAACCCCCGGCACCCACACATACACAACAGTGTCAGAGCAATGAAGGCTTTGTGAAAAACTAAATAAAAATTGATTCTGTTTCTCTCTCTTTCTCTCTCACTCTCACTATCCTTTCAAAAAAAAAAGAGTAAACATGCCAGAATTCTTACATTTATGTTCACTTAAACACCAAAAATGTTAAATAACAACTCTCAGTTTATACATTGGATAGCTCCTTGTACACAACAGGCACTTAAATCACAGGTATTATTATCACTGGCTACCCTTCAGTTATAGGCCACACTGGTCAATAAACTGGCCAGAGTGGTATGATATGTGGTGTAAAAATAACTCAAGGATGCTGTGATATGACAAGACTATGGCCCACAATGACCAATAGAAGAAATGCCCATTAAATCCCACCTACTGTATCAACAACAATTTCTGAAGTTCATCCACAAAGACGAAATAAAAGACACGCATTTTATCTAACCCCATTCTCAGTTTTCATGTTTTTTTTTTTTTTTTTTAGTATTTTAGATTGCCTCATCATTAGCAGATAAAATAGTTTGCATTCCAATTTGGCAAAAGACAACATAAATCCAAATTCATTCATCCTACATCTATTCGTTTTATAAGATAAATTGAATATCATTCAATCTTATTATACTGGGTTCAAAATCAAAATCTTAGAAATAAGAGTCAATCTCCCTATTATTCTTTTAAAATAATTATGAAATATATATGGTTCTGTAAGTGGAGTCCTGAGTAACAATATGTACATCAAAACAACTTTTTACATGAAGATGACTGTAATGGAAAGTACTCAGTACCCAGTTCACCAATATGAACAAAGAGAAAAGGTGTGAATGAGAAATATGTCATTAACATCTGCTAACTATTAACTGATGAATTGGATTAGTGATGATTGGAATAATATATATATATATTTACAGATTATATGTGTGCGTGTGTGTGTGTGTGAGTGAGTGTGTGTGTGTGAAATGGCAGGAAAAGGAGGACAGAACATGAAAATTGGAAGCTTTGCCAGGACAGTCCCAGAAATTGATCCTAAGACAGAAGCTGATTTTAAGTATAGTAGCAAGCTTCTGCTGCTGCTACATCACATTCAGAATTTCTAACAATTCTCCTAAATTAAACCTTCTCACCAGAAGACTAAGAGGAAATGGACAAAAGCAAAATATATTTTATAGTATTTTAATCAAAGATGAACATACACTTACCTGAATTTTACATTATGGTGGAATAGTACATATGACATAAATAGTAAAGTTTGAAAGTAAATGTACTAAATCATGGTTTTTAAAATATTTTCTGTTTATAATTTCAGAACTTACACACTACACTTTTATTAAAGCACAGCATGTATGCATGTATATTTTTAAATTAAGTATAACAGCTTTCTTTAACATCTATATATAACCTAAAAGAGGCCGAATTATGGTTTAGGGAAGCAGAAACACTTCTGTAACACTCTAGCAGTTAAAATGGTTCAAATCCTTAGAAGTGGACAGGTTATAAATAATAAAAAAAATGCATAAGTAATTCAAGACACATGACAAATGACACTCAAGCAATATTTTTATTATATACTAAATTTAAAAATACAAATCTTATTAAAAATGCTTATCAAACATTGTATACATAAGAACTGTCAAATACTGGAGTATGACATTATATACAGTTGCTAAGGTTAATTAGAAACAAAACAAAGTAGCATAACTTTGCTGATGCTGAATTTCAGAAGTCAAATGTTTTAAAGTTTGGCAACTGTGAAGTAGTGATCTGCACAGGATGTTTGCAGAGGTAAAATAGTAAGAAAACAAACGGAATCATGCAGCTATTCCTGCACTACGTGTTAATATGTAGATTTCTTCCTCATCCTCTTAAGTTTCTAACAGAAATTAAAGTGCATAAGACCACCAGGAATACTTGATTTGGTTGTACCCTAAATATATACTATAGCCAACTGTGCTGCTATATTGAGGGTTTCAATTCTTTGTACTGTTCCTGAGGCTTTGGAAGTTCACTTTGAATGTGGTTAAGGGGAAGGAGGCCCACACTTTCTAAATTGCACCAAATGGCCTTAAAGTGTAAAAACACCAAAGATAAAAATATTAATTTGGGAACGGATTCTAGGAAATCATCTCTATTTTGTCCTAGTAATAAAATTAGAATAAGGACCTAGCTTTTACCTCTGGAAAATGCTTACTAAAAATCTGTTTCAAAAGATCAGACATGTACAGCAAGCACCACAATACTGTCAGTTACTATTCACCACTTATATACTGTATCATAAATACCAGGCATGAATACCTTCCCTCTAAAGGGACACAGAAATACAGGTAGAAACATGTTATCACTTGATGCTAATTTTACTAATTAACATTAGGTATAATTCATTAAAAAAAAGGTCACCACCATATAATCAAGGAAGAGGTGAAGAAAAACTATTCTACAAAAGTGCTTCTTTTAGCTTTTCAAACCCAATAGTTTAATTTTGGGTAAGACAAGATTGTAAGGAAAGGCCATCAGTTCTAAATAAGCTGATGATGCCATATATACATACTCACACATATATGTTTAAATTTCAATTCTGATTTCACACTAATATACTGGTATAAACCATTCATAAGAAACATTTTATCAGTCTTATTTACAAACATGATGAGTGACAAAAATATGGAAAATTTTAAAATTGCAGATAAATGTAGCCATAGTTCACTAAAGATGAGACAGATTTGCATAATTTTCTTAAAAAACAAAGAAAAAATTTTAGAAAGAAATCCCTACCATATACACCCATTGGTCGTTGAATCTACATTGAAGCAAATAAATGTACTGATCATGATTACATTGTTATTACTATTTCTTTTAATAACATATCAATAAGAGATCTACTTAGAGTACTATCTACAAATACACATTCTCTCAGGATTTGATGAGAATATTAAGTTACTGAATACATTTTTTTTTACTCCCATGGCACATTACGCTTGGTAACACTAATAAGGTAGATTTAGATAACACTTAAATCATGATTATGAATGCTTAATTGAATATTTTCCTTTCTGTAGCTGTGAAATGTAAAGCTTAGATTTGCTTCCATCGGGCCTCTTAAACCAAACTTCATCATGGTTAATTGTTGTAATTACAGCACTAAAAAGAGAGAGAGAGAGAGAATGAATGAATGAATGAATTACAGTATGCCTCTTTTCCTCATTTTAGATTTTTAGCTGTCCTACACATTCAGTAATACTTAATAGAAAATAATCTTAATAATCTTCCTTTTCTTAATAAAATTGGTAAATTTTACTTTTTATCAGATCTATAGTCATGCCCTTCATGACATTTCAGTCAATAATGGACCTCATACACAACAGTGGTTTCATAAGATTAAAATGAAGCTGAAAAATTCCTATCCCCTGATGGTTATTTCCATCAAAATGCAGCATGATACAACAACTACCTGTTTATGGTAATGATAATATACAAAAACTTACTTAGCTATCAGTCATATAAAAATAAAAGCACAATTATGTATGATAGACAATACAAAATGCTTGATAATAAATGACTTTGTTACTGGTTTATGTATTCTATACTATACATTTGTCATAATTTTGGAATAAACTCCTATTTAGTTTTAAAAAAAACTTACTGTAAAATAGTATGTTGTGTTACAATGGCAGGAGCCTCGCATATCTCATGTTCACCAAATCTCTTGATTACATACAGGCCACTTCCAAGTGGTCGATCCATACCATCTAAGTCTGCATATGCACACTCTACAGTGTTTATATAACTGCAAAAAAGCTTAATGGTGGGCTGGAGCAGTGGCTTAGCAGTTATGGCACTTGCTTGGCATGCCCAACGACCCGGGTTCAAACCGCAGCACCACACACACACTAAGTGTTGGAGAAACAAAACCCAGATGAACAAATAAATAAAACTGATTCTTTCTCTCTCTCTCCTTCTTTTAAAAAAAAAAAATGCTTAACGGTATGTTTTCCCTAAACATATCCCCGCTATTATACAACACATAGCTGTATTAATTGCACACCATTACCATTCCATTTCTACTCTATCCAAAAAAGAGTGGAACTAAAATAATTACTTATATAATAATTATACCTCTAACTCTTATCAGATTTGATTGTAGATAATCTTTCAAATACTAATCCCTAATTGACAATGTCAATCTACAACATGAGTTTGATTTTTTTTTATTTTAAGAAAGAGAGGGGCAGTGAGAGAGAGAGTAGGAGAGAATCAATTTTATTTAGTTTTTCATGTGGCATTCATTGCTCTGACACTTTGTTGTGTACATGGTGCTGGGATTCAAACCCATGTCCTCAGGCATGCCAGGCTTAACTGCTGAGCCACTCCAGCCCCTAGACTGTGTTTTTAAGACTTCTAATCTTTACATAGAAAAAGTTTTTAAAAAAAGACCCTGTGTGGGGCTGGAGCAGGGGCTTGGCCTTTACACACTTGCCTGGCATGCGTGAGTACTCGAGTTCAAACCTCAGCACCATGTACATCAGCGAAGTCTCGGATCAACAAAGGCCACATGAAAAACTAAATAAAATTGTTTCTCTCTCTCTTTCACTGTCCCTCTGTCTTTAAAAATAAAAAATAGACTTGTGTTTTATCCTCTTTTTCCTATCCTCTTTTTTTTTAACCATTTTAATGCTAAGAAGTAGTGAAGTGTCTCAAAACCAATAAAATAAAAAGACAAATCCTGGTGTATCATATATGATTAGTACCTAGCTCAACGATCTTCTATGAGAAAAGCTGCTATACACTACATTCCTGGAATCCTAAAAACTAAATGTCAAAATTATAATCCAATTAGCGTCACCGTACTTAGAAAATGAGATCTAAACGCAAATATTTTATTTACTATTGTTACCTAGAAAAAGATGTTTTCTTACTATAGAACGTTACTACAATGATAACTAAATCATAAACTACTGAAAGAATGAAAGCAATGATTCATATTAATATTCTCAAAAGGCAACAATAGCTACATAAAACTTAGAAGACTAGATAAATTAACTTTATTTAAGCCTAGATAAAGAATTTCCCATTCTTTGTGAAAAGGCAATTTCCAGTTTCCAGTTATATTTTAATTATTATTACTCTGAAGTTTTCATTAATTTTCCATTTCTTTCCTACCTTACTTGATACAAATTCATTTCACCAAAATACTATAGCAGACTCAAGAAGTTAAGGATTAGTAGGTGCTATGGTGTTAAGGATTAGTAGGTGTTAATGCAGGTGAAATGACTAGATTAGGAAAGTTATAACCTAACCAATATATTAATCCATTTGATATATGAATAATTTGAAAGGAGGACTGGAGTGGTGGCTCAGTGGTATCATGCTTGCCTGGCACACACAAGGGCCAGGACTCAAGCCCCAGCACCACATACATAACTGAGTGTCGCAGCAACAAAGACCAGATTAAAAACTAAATAAAGTTGATTCTTTCGTTCTCTCTCTCAAAAAAAAAATAATAATAATAATAATTTGAAAGGACTATTGTACTGGGTGGTAACTGGAGGCAGGTAGGGCATGGTTAGAGGAAGTGGGTCATTGGTGGCATGCCTTTGGAGATTTGTATCTTGTTCCCCTGGCTCCTCCTGCTTGCTCTCTCTCTACTTCTTGGCTACCATGAAGTAAGCATTCCTCTACTGCACTCTTCTGCCATGATGTTCTGCCTCACTTGGGCCCAAAGCAACGGAGTTAGCCACCATGGACAGAGCTTCTGAAACTGTGACCCCAAAATAAACTTTTCCTCCTCTAAATTGTTCCTGTCAGGGGTTTTGGTCACAGTGAAAAAAAGCTAACTAACACAAAAGGTCCACCAAAAATTCACAAAAGTCTGGTTTAAAGTTCATCTACTATAAGAATTAATAAATAGTATCACTTATCTGGATAAATAATTCCAACATTTCCACTTATATTAATGCTTGTGTACATGAACTTAATATGTACGCTTATGCACACTCATGTAATTAAATCATAATGTCAACTGAAAAAAGCATCCACATACAATGCATTGTAAATACCCTGTGGAGGCTGCAATTGTTTATTGATAATGATGCTGTAAACAATAACACTAAGCAACATTAAAATGATAAAAGCTACCTACTTTGTAGGACATTCATCTTTTTTATCAATACATATTGTCTGTCCACGAATATACCATTCACCATCATAAAACAGTCTTCCCTCTTCAGATCTTGCACTATGCAGATGTTTTTCCAGTTTCACAGGTGCTAAAGAGATCAGTTCAAAAACTGTTATATTAATAAGACATTGTCAGAAGAACAAAAAGGTCAGAACATTAAGAGCTAACACCAATCCATGCATAGATGTGAGAAAAACACTAAAAGTATTTCTACACAATAAACCTAAAATCTAATAAAAACAAGACAATTTGATTTTGTTCATTCATATAATTCACTAAGTTTATTTAAGATAAACAGTTTATGAATGACAAATCATCAATTAGATAAGCGTCAAAAGGGGAAACAGAAACATTATCAATTACTAGTTTAAAGTTGTAACTGCCAGTTTTAAATAGAATTGAAAATAACAACTGCTGTATTTCTATCAAAAATTATACTTATTACATTTTCTCCTTTGCTAGGCATTTAACCCTTCAAAAGAAGCAGAGTTTAATATATATGCAAGAATTTCCCAGGTCTTTAATTCTAAAAAGAATTAAAAATATTACTTCCATTTTTAAACCCCAGAAATGGTTTGGCATTAGTAAGATAAACTCATGTAGGAAAAAAATATTCCTTATAGAAGCACATGGTGAAAAGCACATGAAGAATGCACCTCTTCATCATTCAAATGTCACCTCCTCAGGGATGTCTTCTCCAACCACTCTACCCACTCCTAACTAATTGTCTTCACAACTTTATATTTCCTGCATAACCATAATCTTCTGTAGCAATATTAATTATTTATTTATAAATATATATTATTCCATCTCCTCTAAGGAGGTTCCAGGAAATCTATCTCTTTTCCCGTTGTATCCATATAACCTAAAATAGTGCCTGTTATACAGGTGTTCAGTGAGTATGCATTATTTTGTTTATTCATTCATTCAATAAATGTCTAAGCACTTCCTATACACAATGAATTGTATTAAGGAAAAAAAACAGTTACAAAAAGAGACAAGGTAATAGACTTTACAGAGTTTACAGTCAATCAGGAGATGGACAAATAAGCAATTAATAAGTACAAATTGAGGTAAGTGCTATGAAGAAAACAAATAGGATCCAACACTGAAGATAACAGGGGTTATGGAGACGCACTCAGACAGACTATCAAAGGAATCTACTACCCCAAAATTTTGAGAACCACTGTCTAGAGATTAAGGAAGTCACCATTCTAGTTAATTCCTAAGGGTGGTACTTCAGTATAACACTGCTGTAATTTCTTGACATGAAATGAAGCTTAGAGGAAACCTCGGATTAAAGATAAAATGGAAATCAATCTCTAATAGATTATCTGTTAGAATGTGGCTAGAAAGATGTTTTCTTAGTATTTGAAGCATCTTTTTTAAAAAACAAAATCTAGCTTCATTATCTGTAGAAGGATTAGAAAATCTTCCCTCCAGTTAAGAAAAAGAAAAAGCAAAGGCAGAAATAGAGAAAGTTGTCCTATACGCTAACGCTCATTGCAATACCGGTAGTGATTTTAGACTTTAAAAAACAAATCAATAAGCCAGGCATAGTGACTCATGCTTGTAATTCAGCTACTGGTAAGACTGAGACCGAAGAACTGCAAATTTGAGGCCAGCACGGGCAACTTACTAAGACCCTGTCAACATAAAAAAAAAAAAAAAATATATATATATATATATATATATATATATATATAAAAATAGATAGAGAGATATAGATATAGATAGAGGGTGACCTGACAGATTATAGATATAGATATAGATATAGATATAGATATAGATATAGATATAGATATAGATAGAGGGCAACCAGCAGGATGGCTGCATGAACAAGCTTTTCCATGAAGTGAAACACCTACAACAGGAGAAGTGCCTTACTGTCAGGTGGGTGAAGGATTATCTTTGCTTAAACTTAATATTAGACAAGCAAGGATTAGAGACTTAGAGGCTTAGACACAATAAGCAAGGAAAATAAAAATAAAAAACCACTTTGGAGCCAGGTGGCGTGGTACTGCAAAGACCACCACACCATAGTAGCACCACAGGTTTGGTAGTGAGCGAGGGAAGAACTGCAAACACAGGAAGGTCAGAACTGGACAATGAGCCCTAATATCAGAAGGGCTCACATTCTTTGACAGATCCCAGGTTCTGCATCAATACACACAAAGTAGTCACTTCTCCAAACTGGAGGTGGAAAACTAGGAAGATTGCCATTTTGAGCAGGCAGGCTAGCAGGAACCCTGAGATGGGTACAGGCAGTTTCTCCAAGAGCCCCACAATACAGCTGGGATCTGCCCCAGGAGTAGCAAACTAGCTTGACTGGCCCCACCTCCGGAGCTGCAACCTAACTCAGTGGATTCCATGACCTGGCGCAGCTGGTGACAGTCCCAGGTCATGTGAGCTAGCCCCATGAACCCTACCTCAGGATCCAAAAATTAGGCCTGTGGGCGTCAACCTCTGGAGCCAACCCAAGAGCCACCACCAAGCTCAGTGGGTTCTATGACCTAGCTCTGCTGGCAACAGCCCTAGGACATGCGTGCCAGACCTGTGGAACCCACCCCAGGACCCTTGAGTTAGCTCTGTAAGCACCACCCCAGGAGCTGCAACCTAGCAGGGCAGGTTCCAGTGAACTAGCTCTACTGATGACAGTCCCAGGAAAAGGGAGCTAGCCCCAGTGGCCCACCCCAGGACCCATGAGTCGGCTCTGTGGGTGCCAACCTCAGGAGCTACAAGCTAGCTAGGCCAGTGACAGTACCAGGAAGAGAGAATTGGATTTGACACCTCCCACATTTGCCTGGATCTCACGTTCATTGTATGAATATATGAGCACAGGCAGAACTGAAATACCCACAGTCAAACATACATAGTTGGAGGACTCCTGCCAGATCCACCCAGCTACCTCATAGGCCCAGGCCCATTAGTGCCCAGGATACACAGAGGACCCCTGCCCATAGCAGCTCAAGCCCTGAGTAGGCCTTGAGCAGACCCAGGTTTCTGGCACCAGGCCAGCAAGTGCCCTTGACAACCCAAGGACACCTGCCTGAAGCCACCCAACCTCCACATGGTCCCAGGATTCTGCTCTCAAGCCAACAAGCACTCAGGGCACACCAATGACTCCAACCCACTAGGTCCAGATATATTAGGCCCATCCCTACCATCCAGGATCCCAGGTCACATCGTAGCACGCAGGCAAGCTCATGCCAGCACGCACCCTGCCTCCAGTATCCCAGGACCCAGGAACACTCATCTGCCACTGTGCTTCAACAGCCCAGAAGGCTGCCCCGTAACCTGAACAGGTTATAGATCAGCACCCTGACCCTACACCCAAAAGATGCAACAAAATGAGGCCCCAGATAGAGGCAGCTTTCTGGAAGAAGGTGGTCATTAGAGGGATAGTGTCTGATCTAACCCTTTGGCCTGCAAAGAAGAAGCACCCAGAGACCTGCCTTCCTTCCCAACAGGAAACCTCAATTCAAAGATCCAGAAAATCATCTTCACAAATGAGGAATCAAACTAGAAAAGGTTCACTTCAAACCCACAAATCCCTTAACAAGGAGCCCCCACACAGGGAGCAAAGTTGAAAACCTAGAAAAAAACTATTAATGAACTGATTATTGAAAGGAACAATGAACTACAAGAAGATTTAATGAAGGGTCTCAGAAAACTCAAGAGATAAAAAACTCTCTCATCAAAGAACCAGACATACTAAAAAGGGTAGTAATGGAGCAAAAATCTTCAATCAATCATATCAGAGGAACAAAGCAAGAATTTAACAATAGACTAACTTCTACAGAAAACAGAACCTTAACTCTTGAAGAAAGAACTTCCAACAACAAAGATAGGCTGAGTAAGCTTGAGTATACAGATGACAAAAAAGAAAAAAAACTCACAAAGAGCATGAGCAGAATTATCAAAATATCTGGGATGAGGGGCTGGAGTGGTAGCTCGGAGGTTTCACGCTTGCCTCACATGCGCAGGGACACAGGTTCATACCCCAGCACCATGTACACAACGAGGTAACTGAGCTACCAGGACCAAGTAAAAAACTGAATAAAATTGATTCTTTCTCTCTCTCCCTCTCACTATCCCTCTCTCTTAAAAAAAAAAAAACTGGGATGAAATTAGAAGAAACAGTCTAACAGTAATTGGGGTACAAGAAGAAATCAAAATGCCATAAAGACTAGTCTCAACAAAACAGTTAAAGAAAAAATTCCCATATTAGAATACAATCAGATATGCATATCCAAGAAGCATATAGGACAGCCAATAGGTCAAATCAAATGAGCAACTCACTGAGACACAGGATATTCAAAATGTGTAACAGGAAATAATATTAAAAGCTGCAAGAGAGAAATGCCAAATCACATTCAGAGGCAAACCAGTAAGAATCACCACTGACTTTTCAGCTCAGACCCTATAAGCAAGAAGAGATATTTCAATCTCTGAATGATCACTATCTGCAACCAAAAATATTAAACACAGCAAAACTCAGCTTCAAATCAAAGGGGAAATAACATTTCACAATAAGATCAAACTTCCAGCATTCATGAACAGAAAACCAGCATTACAAAGAATTCTCAAAGATAAAAACCAGACAGAAGAACAAGCATACAATCTTCAAAACTCACAAACAGAAGAAATCTAATAAAAGTACACCCTGTCAAAAGACAACCAGGACAGCACAGAACTCACTAATAAAATACAATGACTATGAATCCAACCACATAACTTGCAACACTGAATGTGCATGGCCTCAATGAACCAATCAAAAGACACAAATTGGGGGCTGAAGTGGTGGCTCAGCAGTTATGCTGCTTGCCTGCATGCACAAGGACGTGAGTTCAAACCCCAGCACCATGTACACAGCAAAGTATCAGAGCAATGATGGCCACATGAAAGACTAAATAAAATTGATTCTCTCTTTCTCTCTCAAAAAAACAAAAAGAGAGAGAGAGAGACAGATTAGCGGATTGGATCAAAAAACAAAATCCAATACGCTACTTATAGGAGACCCATTACACAGCCAAAGACATCCAAAGATTGAGGGGGGAAAGAATGGGGAAAAAAAATTACTAGTCTTATGGCCCAAGAAAGCAAGCACATGTTGCAATACTTATATCCAACAAAGTAGATTTCAACCAAAATTTAATCAGAAGAGATAAAGAAGGCCACTACATCATAGTACATGGAACAATACATCAAGATGCACCATAGTAAATATCTATGCTCCAAACACCAACATTACCAAGTATGTGGAAAAAAATACTCTATGACATAAAACCATTTATGCCCCCCAACTCAACAATACTGGGAAACTTTAATACTCCTCTATCACCAACAGACAGATCATCAAAGCAAATAAAGAGATCTCCAGACTAAAGAACTCCATAAATCAAATGGACTTAACAGACATCTATAGAATATTCCCCTCCCAAATCATGTGAGTTTATTTACATTCTTCCAGCAGCACATGAATCCTTCTCCAAAACAGATCATATTTTGTTCACAGAGGAAATCTCAGCAAATAGAAAAAAGTACGTATTATCCCATGCATCCTATCAGACCATGACACCATGATCCCAGCAATTAACAGCAAAAATTATAACAGGAAATACATATATAAAGAGAGATCAAATAATACTCTATTAAATGAAGAATGATCCAAGAAGACATAAGAGCAGAAATCAAGAAATTCTTGGAAGAGAATGGGAATGGAGACACAACCTATCAAAACCTCTCAAACAGCATGAAAGCACTCTTAAGGGGAAAATTTATAGCACTGAGTGCATACATTAAAAATCAGGAGAGAAATTGAACAATTAAGCTGATGCTCCACCCCAAATCCCCACAAAAGGAAGAACAATCTAATCCCAAACATAGCAGATGGCAGGAAATAATCAAAATCAGAGCTGAAATGAATGAAACTGAGAAGAAAAACACAATAAAAAGAATCAACAAAACAGAGAACTGGTTCTTTGAAAAACTAAATAACATTGACTGACCCCTAGCCAATCTCACTTAAAGAAGGAAGTAAACGAAGCAAATCAACAAAATCACCAACAAAAGGGGAGCAATCTCCATGGACCCCACAGAAATCCAACAAATTATCAGAACCTATTTTGAAAAACTATACACCGCTAAATTAGATAATCTGGAAGGCATGGGCAAATTCCTGCACATACACAACATCCTCACATTGACGCAGGAGGATACTGAAAGCCTAAATAGCTCAATAACAGGCACCAAAATATATAACACTTAAAAGACTTCCAAAGAAGAAAAGCCCAGGATCTGATGGATTCCCCACTGAATTTTACCACACCTATGAGGAGGAGTTAACACCTCTCCTTAATAAGCTATTCCGAGAAGTTGAAAAGGAGGGAACACTTTTTATGAGACAACCATAATCCTGATACCAAAACCCAATAAAGACACATCAGAAAAGAAAACCATAGACTGATATCACTTATGAACATCGACGCAAAACTCCTTAATAAATTTCTAGCAAACTGCATTCAAAAACACATCAACAAGATAATGCATCATGATCAAGTGAACTTCATTCCAGGGATGCAAGTCTGGTTCAACATACACAAATCAATAAATGTGATTCATCACTTAAACAGAATTAATGACAAAAACCACATGATCATGTCAGTTGACACAGAAAAGGCCTTTGATACAATCCTGTACCCATTCATGCTCAAAAAAAAAATAAAAAAAAATGCTAAGGGGAAAAAAAACTCTGAAGAAGATAGGGATCAAAGAAACATACTTAACTATGTAAAGGTCATATATGACAAACTCTCAGCTAGTACAATACTAAACAGGGAAAAGCTGAAAGCATTTCCACGAAACTTGGTTAAAAGACAAAGCTGCCAACTTTCACCACTGTTATTCAATACAGTCCTCAAGACCCTAGCCGGAGCAATCAGTCAAGAGAAGGAAATCAAAGGGATAAGAATAGGAAGAGAGAAAGACAAACTATCCCTTTTAGCTTATTACATGATCCTATATCTGGAAGATCTAAAAAAAAAAAAAAAACTCCACCAGAAAACTGCTTGAGCTTATAAGTAGATTTAGCAAAGTGGTAAATTACAAGATCAAAACTCATAAACCAACAACTTACCTACATGCTAACAATAACGGGGCAGAAGAAGAAATCAGGAAATCAGTTCCATTCACAATATTCTCAAAAAGAATAGAATACTTGGGAATTAATTTAACGAGGGAAGTAAAAGACCTCTACAATGAAAATTACAAAACACTGAAGAAAGAAACTGAAGAAGACCTGAAAAGATGGTAAGATGTTCCATGTTCTTGGTTAGGCAGAATTGATATAATTAAAATGGTCATTCTGCCAAAAGCCCTATACAGATTCAATGCAAACCCCATCAAGATACCAAAGTCATTCTTTACAGATACTGAAAAACCAATTCTCAAACTCACTGAGAATTCAAGAAACCCAGAATAGCCAAAACATTACTAAGCAAGAAATACCAAAATGGTGGTTTTGCAATACCAGATCTAAAATTATACTATAGAGCTGTAGTAACAAAAACAGCATGGTATTGGTATCCAAATAGGCATGAAGACCAATAGAATAGAATAGAAGACTCTGAGACAAACCCACAAATCTTTAAACATCTGATATTTGACAAAGGGGGTTCAAAATATAACGAGGAAGAATGACAGCCTATTCAACAATGGTGCTTGACAAACTAGACAGTCACTTGCAGAAAGCTGAAATTTTATCCTTATCTATCACTATCACCTTGTACAAAAAAAATCAAACTGAAATGGATCAAGGAAACAGGAAGTAAACAAGCAACCATACAACAGCTAGAAGAAAAATTAGGAGCAACATTCCAGCATATGGGAGTAGGCAATGTCTTTCTCAACAAGATTCCCAAAGCAGAAGTATTAAAGTCAAGAATCAATGAGTGGGATACCATTAAACTAAAAAGTTTTTGCCCAGCCAAGGAATTTGTCAAAACTGTCAAGAGAGAACCTACAGAATGATAGAGAATCATGGCCTGTGATTCCTCCAACAAGGAACAAAATTTATATCCAAAATTTATAAAGAACTCAAAAAACTTAAAAACAAATCACAAACAATCCAATCAATAAATGGTCCAGAGAGCTAAACAAACTTCTCAACAGAGGAAATCAAGCAAGCCAACGAATACGAGAAAGTGTTCTAAATCACTAGTAATCAGAGAAATGCAAATCAAAACTATATTAAGATTTCACCTTGGGGGCTAGAGTGGTGGCTCAGAGGTTTCGGCGCTTGCCTGGCAAGCACAAGGACCCAGGTTCAAACCCCAGTACCACATACACAACTAAGTGTTGGCGCAAAGAAGGCCATGTGAAAAACTAAATAAAGTTGTTTCTCTCTTTAAAAAAAAAGATTTCACCTTAGGGCTGGAGCCGTGGCTTGGCAGCTGCCATGCTTGCCTGGCACGCACGAGGATGCGGGTTTAAACCCCAGCACCACATACACAACAACAAAGTGCTAGAGCAATGAAAGCCACAAGAAAGACTAAAAAAAAAAAAAAAATAAATAAATAAATAAATAATTTTTAAAAATTAAAAAAAAAAAATTCACCTCAGGGCTGGAGCAGTAGCTTGGTGGTTACAGCACTTGCCTGGCATGTGTAAGGGTATGGGTTCAAACCCCAGCACCATGCACACAACAAAGTTTTGGAATGATGAAAGTCACATGAAAAACTAAATGAAACTGAATCTCTTTCTCTTTCACTGTCCCTATCACTTAAAAAAAAAAAAAAAAAGATGTCACCTCATTTCAGTCAGATTGGCAAAAAAGAAGAATATAAACTGTAACTGATGTTGGAGGGATTGTGGGAAGACAGGAACACTATCATACTGTTGGTGGAACTATAGACTGGTACTGTCACTCTGGAAAGCAGTTGGAGACTTCTCAAAAAATTAGGGATGGATCCACCATACAATCCAGCTATTCCTCTTCTCCTCTTCTGGATATTGTTTCAGAAGAACTAGAATCAGCACATTACAGTGACACAGCTAAATCAATGTTCACAGCAGCTCAATTTACAATAACTAAATTATGGAATCAACCCAGATGCCCTTCACTGGATGAATGGAATCAAAAGCTGTGATTGATATATATATATATATTTATTATGGAGTTATCTCAGCTATTAGAAACAACAATGTTATGGCCTTTGAAGGTAAACAGATGGTGATGTAAGAAATCATACTGAGTGAAATAAGCAAACCCAGAGACTCAAGGGTCAAATGTTTTCCCTCATGTGTGGAGGCTAGAGTAAAATTCAGGCTTAGGTGAAAGGTAGTCAAGTTCATGTACTAGACTGACTCACCAAAGTTGAAGTAACACATAATCTAGGGGAACCACAGATGTGTAGTGGGGGAGGGGGAGGAAAGAGGAATGAGGGAAGGGATAGGGAAAAAGGGTAGGAAGAGACCTGGAGAGGCAGGTATCAACAATGTAGCTTATTCTTTATTTATCTGCTAAACCAAATAATAGTTATGCAATCACTTAATTCTGGAAAATTCACAGAATTGCTCAATGTTAAAGCAATTCTGTGTTCAATCCCTGGTACCAAAAAAAAAGAAAGAAAATATAATTTGGTGTTTTTGATTTTGATGGAGGATAAATTTCTTTGACGGACTCTGCTGTCAGCATTCTAATCTCTCTCTCCCTAGAAAATGCACACACATAAGAAATTTTGTACACAACTTCGGAGGATTCTGACTCCCTGAAGCCAATCCAGAAATGCCAAACATCTCCCATAAAAATTAGTGATCCAGCAAAAAATACTAAATAAATACTTTTTTTCATAAATACTTTTTGAATTACTGATTATTAGCAAGTAGCTGAACACTGAAAGAAGAAATATACTACATCCAGAAATTTTGAAACTTTTACATGAACAAGGGATTTCAGAAGAATTCTTCATAATTTCAGTTACAGTGCTTGTTGATGAAATGAAACCACTGATGGGGGAGTTTTATAACATGCAGATTATTTAACATCTTTGATTCAACCAATCTTCTCAACTCATGACTTACGTTCTGTTTTCACTCTGTGTGGACCCAGTGTAGCCATTGCCTTAAAAAAAAAAAAAGAATTTAAAAAGTTGTCTGAGTTGAGATTGAAAATATATTTTGCTGTCTATTTCATATAAACAACACTACTGATTGGCTCCATTACAAATACAGTAAAATATAACCACTAGCTTCTCTAATAAATTTTTAATGTTTAAGACCATACAGAATATCTACAAAGAATAACAACTCTCCTAGAGGTGTTAATCAATACCTGAAATAATTTTTAACTCTCAACTAAGAAGTTTATAAAAATGGAAAACTTAAATAAAGAAAATAAGGCTCCACTTTTATACAAGCACAGAAAAGCCTGTAATTCTTGATTATTTAATGACAGAATGCACAACATATACTAAGGGTTCAAATGTTCACTTTTGTTCATTCAACAAATATTTATTGGGTGCTTTCTATAAGCCAGTACCAGGGCTAAGCAATAGGCACAGAACAACGATGTTATTGTTATTTTGGGGTAAACTAAATAAATGCTTTTTATGAACTTTTGCATAAATTATTAGTCAAATTATTATAGAAAAATTATGAACTGCTGACATGATTCTCATTCTTAAAATACTCTTGCAGTCACTGTTACTTGTAACAGTATTGCCAGCCTTAGAGAAAAGGTTGCCAAAGCAAAGCATATTTACAATAATTACATTTTATATATTCATGAAAAAAACATAAAAATCTTAAAAAGTAGACTATGAAAAAATACTTGTATTTCCATCATCCTTTAATCATACCTTCCTAATTGTTGTCCAGTCTTCAAGAATATCAAGATCTTGTAGCATATAAACTATATATGGACGTTGAAAAGTCAAGGTTCTTTTAGCTGTAAGAATACCAGACTGTGGGACTGGAGTGGTGGCTCAGCGGTTTCGGCGCTTACCTGGCAAGCACGAGGACCCGGGTTCAAACCCCAGCACCACATACACAACTAAGTGTTGGAGCAACTAAGGCCATGTGAAAAACTAAATAAAGTTGTTTCTCTCTTTCTCTGTCTCTCTCACTGTCCCTCTCTATTTAAAAAAAAAAAAAAGAATACCACACTCTGAATTCTATTCCAAAGTTCTTATTTTTCAGAGAATGAAACAATCAATGATTTATAGATATGATTCTTTGGCATCTTGAATTTATAACTTCAAACTATTCTTTGTAAATCTTAATATTAGGATAAATATATTCTAGTACTTCCAATGACATAAGCATATACCCTTAATCCTAGGCTGAGATTGCAAAATATACCACCAACCAATTACTGTTTTTAAGGTGGAGGGAGAAAAAGACAGAGGCAGCGGGAAGGTGTCATATATAATATGAATGTACATATTATTTATTATTTAAAGAAATTTCAGGGCTGGAGCAGTGGCTCAGCAGTTAACGGCACTCGCCTGGCATACGAGTATGTGAGTTCAAATCCTAGCCCCACATACAAAGCGAGGTCTCAGAGCAACGAAAGCCACATCAAAAACTAAATAAAACTGATTCTCTCTCCTCTCTCTTTCTGTCCCTCTCTCTCTTTAAAAAAAAAACAAAGAAAGAAAGAAAGAAAGAAAGAAATAAATTTCCAATTTTGGAAACAATAAAAATGTTCTTAAAAGCTACACAAGAATTAATCATGCTGTATATTAAATAACTGCTTCAGATCAAAGCCCTGGAGAACTAAAAAAAAAACCACACTGCTTTTCAAAATTGAGATGGTGACTGCTACATTTCTCTTCCCAAGCTCCTTTTACTCTAAAGTATATCTCTGCCTCCAGTTTTATAAATCACCTTTTGTTTATTACAGGACTATTTAAATAAAGTCAACGTATATTAGTCAGTTATAAAGGTATGAAAAATGCAAAAATGTACATCAAGGAAAAACTCCCAGAAAACTTGGAAAAGGATATCTGAGACAACAACTGGCTTCTTTTTGTCAGGACTGAAAGGATCCTTCCTCTTTTTTCTTGACTGAAGCTCATCATTCCACAGCTCTGGCAATCAAATAAAAAGTAAGAATTAGCTGACTTCTAACAACCACAAGAGGAAAAAAAGGACTACATATTTTCATGGTTGCTATTTATTAACATATAAAACTATACAAAGTTTATATACATAACACTGCATATAACTCATGCACATTTATGTATTTATGAACTGTCCTCTGCCTTTATTAAAGTGAAAATAAATTTGATACTGAATGACTAATAATTGATGAGTGCGTGCCAAGCATTTTATCAAATATATATTACATACATTGTCTCACCTAATCCTCAAAGCTACCTCTGAGGTAGCTCTTATTATTTCACTTTAAAAGACCTGGAGACGGGTTTAGGAAGCTAAGCAACTATCTATGGCCAGTTGGTAAGGAAGCAATGGCATCAGACTTCAGGATATCTGACTCTACCATGCCTACTCTGTACCAGAGAAATAAAATTTATAGTGGATAAAATAACACATACTCAAGAATTATATAATAACATAGTAAATTGTTATGGTTTGGATATGAGGTATCCTCCAACAACTTCTATTAATGCAGGAATACTCAAAGGTAAACTGATTGTAAGAGCTGTAACCTTATCAGTCCATCCTAGATTACGTGGACTGACTAAGCGATAACTGTAGGCAGGTGGAGTATGGTTGGAGGAGGTGGGCAAATGGAGTGTTCCCTGGAATGGTGCATCTTCCCTGTGGCCCTTTTCCCTTCTCACTTTCTGCTTCATGATCCCACCACAGGCTGAGCAACATTACATTCCCATGATGAGTTTCCTCATTTGGGCCCATAGCAATGAAATCAGCCATCTATGTACTGAGACCTCTGAAACCATGAACCCCAAATATGCTTTCCCTCCTATAAGTCTTTTTTATTGGTATTTTGGTCACATTAATGCAAAATCTGACTACAACATAAATCTTCCACACAATATAGAAAACCTTTCTATAATACCTCTTTCTTTCTATAATACCCCTGAAATAGCCAATTTCACACCGGACTATGGGCATCTTAGGAATTTGCAAGATCACACCCACTATAGTCTCCAGGATACAAAAGAGAAAATTACTTTGAGAAGAGATCATGGTGGGCACCTTTCTAACACAGTGGGGTTTAGGAAGAACTGGTTCTAAAGGCAAGGAGGATACTTGAGTTAAGTGGTCATGGAGGCATTTACTCAGATTTCAAAGGAAGGCCAAGCAAAGTATAGCAGGGTCAGAGTCCCTCTGAGCTCCTGAGAGGGTGATGCACGACACTGTGAAGGTGATGCTGAAACTGGAATAGAGATCTCAGGAGTTAAAAGATGGCTAGTAACATGACCTGTCCGCTGAGAAAAGCTCCTGGCTACAGAGAGCCAGGCTAAAAGAGAGGATATATGTATTAAACAATCAGCAAGGCCAAAGAGTCAGGGCTACCCAAGCCCTTTGGAAGTAACATTTATCGGTCAAGTGTCCTAGACATTATATATAGAGTTATAGGACCTGTTTGCCTTGGCTGGGTTTCAGTCTTGCTTTGGCCCCATCCCTTCTTTCTATGCCGCTATTCCTCCCTTTTGGAATGGGCGTGTTTATCATTATATGTTGGATATATGTAACCTGCTTTTGATCTTTACAGGGATCCATAGCCAAAAATTTGCCTACAGTCTCATAGACTTTAGACTTGAACTATGGGCAATGCTGAAAATGTTAGGACTATGGCACTCTTGGAGTTAGACTAAATGCATTTTGCATTCTGAGATATACTTGAGCTTTTGGCGGCCAGGGACAAAATGTTATGGTGTGGATATGAAGTGTCTCTCCAACAGCTCCTGTTAATGCAGGAATGTTAGGACATAAAATTATTCAATTGTGGGAGCTATAACCTCACCAGTTCATCCATGGACTGAGTGGTAAATGCAGACAGTGGAACATGGCTAGAGGAGGTGGATGACTAAGGGTGTGCACTGAGGTCGATCTCCCTCTTCTTTTCCCTCTCCCATCTCTCCCTCTTCCTCTCCCACTTCTCCCTCTTTCTCTACCTCACCCATTTCCTCTTCTCTCTCTCTCTCTCTCCAACCCCCTCCTTCCTGATCCCACCATAAGCTGAGCAGCTTTCTTCTCTGGGCCCTCCCCCATGATTTGCTATCTCACCTTGGGCCCAGAGCAATGGAGTTGACCATTTGTGGACTGAGATCTCTAAAACCGTAAGTCCCAAATAAAGTTTCCTTCTCTAAGTTGTTCTTATCAGGTATTCTGGTCACATTAATGTAAAAGCTGACTAAAATATAAACCTTCCACACAATTTAGAAAACTTTTCTATAGTACCCCTGAAATAGCCAATTTCACACTGGACTGATCTAATTACAATTATATGTTTCCTTTTTCTGGGACAAAATCTACCTTTCTATAACATTTCTCCACTCATCATAGTTTGATGC
The DNA here is from genome assembly GCA_004027875.1 of Aplodontia rufa. Classification (NCBI taxonomy): domain Eukaryota; kingdom Metazoa; phylum Chordata; class Mammalia; order Rodentia; family Aplodontiidae; genus Aplodontia; species Aplodontia rufa. The sequence continues at coordinate 23,670 of PVKS010008726.1, read as the reverse complement.
CCAAGAGAAAAGGTTTGTATTCCCTGTCCTACATGACAGTAAAAACTGGAGTGATGAATATACAACATGTCTATCTACTATATATAAGAATAGTACTATTTATGCAGTAGATTCTTTCACATTTTTTTCCTGTCATGGTCTGAAAGCATTCTTTTCATATGCTCCACTTTTTAATCTTTCTAAAGAGATGTTCAAATCAAAGGAACAATCACAATCAACAAATTCTTTAGAAGTCCCTGTTTTCCCTCCTATTTGGACACTCTATTTATATAAAATTAATAGAAGATAAAGATATTATGAGATACTACAGTAGGTTTGGTGTCACAAACATCACCATCATGTAATTTCCCTCACCTGAGGTAATGTCAATGCTGTGCCTGTCCTCCTCAAGCCTTCTTATCTTTTCCTCCAGCTCACTCTGAACTGTATCATATAACAAAAGCTTTTCACTCTGGGGAAAAAAGTAGATTATACTTAAGTAAAAATGAAAATATTGGTCTTTTTTACCTAAGACTACCAAATAACTTACTCATGAGGTCCTGTAATGTATGATGCTTTCACTTTTTTGGTTCAACTTAAAAATTTTAAAGAAGAAATGTCAAATAGACGAAAGAAATAAAAACATAAAATTGAATGTAAATATAGATTTAATTATTATTTTTCTCGTAAGAATATCTAAATTTGCATGTGATAGAAAAAAAAACAAAACCTCACAGCAAGCTCTCATGACCTCTTAAATATAAGCAGGTCTCACCTGTCACCATAGTGGAGAACCTGTCATATAAAATATATCATTATAAAATGGATTATATTTTCTCATAGGATGATAACTGGGCCTTTACTGTTAAACAGCATCATATTAAATAGACCAATATATAACAAAGAACAAGATTCAAGTACAAGTTTTATAACCATTTTAAGTCATTTGATTATAGTTAAAATTAAAGACAAACTAGATCTAAATCTCTCTACAAAACTGTAGACATAATCACTTACTAAAATAGATAAGACTATTTGCTGGAAGATCAGACTAGACCTCAGGTATATCAGGTCTAGTCCATTGTTTTTTATTACATAACACCTATAAAAGTCATAAAATGTACATATAATACAGATTCACTATATGAAAAGCCTAAAATAGTTTCCCAACCTATCCACCACAATCTACTCTAGTTATGATACTAGGCTAACGTAACATAGCTAGCTAGACATTACTATCTTGTGGAAGTTTCTGTGATATAGTTAGATGGGACTTTTTATTGAAGACACAAGTTACATTCAGCTAGGAAGCATGCCTCCTACCTCGCTTTTGGGTTTGAAATAATTTACAAGAGACGGTAACCTGAAGACTGTCCTACGTGGTAAGGAAAAAATAACTTGTCAATTTGAGGAAAACCAAGAGCCAAAGAGAAAGCAAAGTTGGAGAAAACTAAAATTAGATATCATATGTCACATGAAAAAATTATCTTGTTGCATGTTGCTTCCTATACTTCCTTTTGTTTGTTCCCCTGACTTTGATAAAGTCTTATGAAATAGTCCAGTCTTATACACATTGTGCTATAAGAACTGGGAAAAGCTATTTATTAAGAGTAAAGGGTTGAGTAGGCTTCCTCCATGATCAAGATGCTATAGCACCCCAACCAAAAATCACTCTGAACACAGAACTGGAGTGACAAAAGTTTTCTGCTTTTAAGAATATGAAAGTTTTATTGGTGTATTCTCTTCCCTTCCTAGGCCAAGCAGAACTTCCATAATAAGTATACTAATCATTCTTTATAATAACAAAAAAGTCACAATGAGATGGAAATGTTTTAAGTTTTACAGACATTTATAAAGTTACTAAAGGTATACAAAGATAGGACTGCTTTGGATCTATTCCCATTCTTGTTTCCATTCATTCAGAAAATTGTCCCCCCACCTTGCAAGACTTTCAAAAGGCTCCCCAAAGAGGAAAGAAAGTCAAAATAAAGCAGCTAGAGGATTTCTAGAAAAGAAAGGAACACCTAAACTCCCTGGCTTTGGTGCCTATAGAGGTTTCTAAGTTCAACAGGTAATTTAGTCATTTTAAAGTACTACTTACTGGGCTGAAGGTATAACTCAATGGCACAGCATTTGCCTAGCATGCACAAGACCCTGGGTTCAATCCCCAGCACTACAAACAAAACAAAACAAAGAAGGAGAAGGAAAGAAAAAAAAAAAAAACTACTTACAAGTACATATTTGACTTCAAGATCCTAAATCACTCTACTGCTTTCCCAGGCTATGGGAAAAGTACTTGCTATTTCTCAAAACCTATGCTGCTCTCCTCAGTGCAGCTTTAAGGAACCCCAGGAGAGTGGCCTCAAGGTTCCATTTGTGTACTGATATCACACTAAGCCTTGTTCTGAATCAACTCCCCTTTAGTAGTTGCCTGACTCAAGATACCTCATAGTTTTCAACTTCCTTCAGGATTAGAGCCTGAGAGATTTTTGAAGGACTTGCATTATTAGGGAGTGACACATTAAAAAACTATATTTTTAAAAGTATAATGCATTAAATTTTAAAAATATGTAGAATAGAATTTTAAAACTTAAAAACAGACCCTGGTTATGGGGAAATGATAAAGTTGACTTTTTAAATCATCTGGAAATCTAATGACAATGAAAAAATGAGTTTAACTATATTCTGAGAAATAACTAGGAATTTTTTTAAAATTGCATTACACATTTTAAAAAATGGACTAGTCCTTTCTGCCTGTGGATGCCGCTGAGAAAGCATCGTTAAGTCTCTCTTCCCACCACTGTCATGTCTAAATCAGAGTTCCCTAAAGAGCCCGAACAGTTACGGAAGCTATTTATCAGAGGGCTGAGCTTTGAAACAACTGATGAGAGTCTGAGAAGCCATTCTGAGCAACTGTGTGGTAATGACGAACCCAAACACCAAGCACTCCAGGAGCTTTGGGTTTATCACTTATGCCACTGTGGAGGAAGTGGATACAGCCATGAATGAAAGGCCACACAAGGTGGATGGAAGAGTTGTGGAACCAAAGAGAGCTGTCTCAAGAGAAGATTCTCAAAGAACAGGGGCCCATTTAACTGTGAAAAAGATCTTTGTCAGTAGCATCAAAGAAGATACCGAAGAACATCACCTATGAGATTATTTTGAACAGTATTGGAAAATCGAAGTTATTGAAATCATGACCGACAGAGGCAGTGGAAAGAAGGGGGGCTTTGCTTTTGTAACTTTTGATAACCACAATTATGTGGATAAGACTGTCATTCAGAAATACCAAACTGTTAATGGCCACAACTGTGAAGTGAGGAAAGTCCTATCAAAGCAAGAGATGGCTAGTGCTTCATCTAGCCAAAGAGGTTGAAGTGGCTCTGGAAACTTTGGTGGTGGTCGTGGAGGTGGTTTTGGTGGAAATTGATAATTTTGGTCATGGAGGAAACTTCAGCGATAACGGTGGCTTTGGTGGTAGCCATGGTAATGGTGGATATGGTGGCAGTGGGGATGGCTCTAATGAATTTGGTAATAACAGAAGCAATTTTGGAGGTGGTGGAAGCTATAGTGATTTTGGCAATTACAACAATCAGTCGTCAAATTTTGGACCCATGAAGTGTGGAAACTTTGGAGGCAGAAGCTCTGGACCTTATGGTGGTGGAGGTCAATGTTTTGCCAAACCATGAAATTAAGGTGGCTATAGCAGTTCCAGGAGCAGCAGCAGCTGCTATGGCAGTGGCAGAAGGTTTTAATACTGCCAACAAACAAAGCTTAACAGGAGAGGAAAGCCAGAGAAGTGATAGGGAAGCTACACATTACAAAAGATTTGTGAACTCAGCCAAGCACAGTGGTGGCAGGGCCTAGCTGCTACAAAGAAGACATGGTTTAGTGAAGTGGCAGGCTACAAGATCAAAACCCATAAATAAATAGCTTTCCTATACACTAATAATAATAGGACAGATGAAGAAATCAAGAAATCAGTCCCATATACAATATCTGCGAAAAGAATAAAATACTTGGGAATTAACCTTACAAGAGAAATCAAAGATATCTACAACGAAAATTATCGATCATTGAAGAATGAAATCCAAGATGACCCGAGAAGATGGAAAGACGTTCCATGCTCTTAGTGAGGCAGAATTAATATAATATAATAAAAATGACTATTTTGCCAAAAGCTCTATATAGATTTAATGCAATCCCTATTAAGATACCAATGTCATTCTTTTCAGATATAGAAAAAGCAATTCTCAAATTCATTTGGAACAATAAGAAACCCAGAATAGCCAAAACATTATTAAGAAAAAAAGAAGAAACAGGTGGTTTTGCTATACCAGATCTAAAACTATACTATAGAACTGTAGTAACAAAGTCAACATGGTACTGGTATCAATATAGGAAAGAAGACCAATGGAATAGAATAGAAGACCCTGAAATAAACCCTCAAATCTTTAAGCATCTGATTTTTGACCAAGGGGGACAAAATATTACATGGAGGAGAGACAGCCTCTTCAACAAATGGTGCTGGACAAACTGGACAGCCACTTGCAGAAAGTTGAAATTAGACCCATATCTTTCTCCTTACACGAGAATCAAATCAAAATGGATCAAGGAGCTAGGAATTAAACCAGCTACCTTGCAATGGATGGAAGACAAATTAGGTTCAACACTTCAGCATTTGGGAGTAGGCACAGACTTTCTCAACATGTCTCCAAAAGTGAAGGAAGTAAAGTCAAAAATCAGCGAATGGGATGTCAAAAGCTAAAATGCTTTTGTACTGCCAAGGAAACAATCCAAAGAGTCAAGAGGTTTCCTATGGAAATGGGGAGAATCATGGACTATGATTCCTCTGACAGGGGTCTCATATCCAGAATCTACAAAATCCTCAAAAATCTCAACTACAAAAACACTAACAACCCAAATAACAAATGGGCCAAAGAGCTAAAAAGAAACTTCTCAACAGAGGACATGGATCAAGCCAATGAATACACGAGAAAGTGCTCCAAATCACTAGTAATCAGAGAAATGCAAATGAAAACTACATTAAGATTTCACCTCATGCCAGTCAGATTGGCAAAAATGAAGAAAATAAATAATAACAATTGCCAAAGGGGGTGTGGAGAGATAGGTACACTAGCACACTGTTGGTGGAACTGCAGAATGGTATAGTCCCTCTGGAAAGCAGTATGGAGAATCCTCAAAACACTAGGGATGAACCCACCATATGATCCTGCTAGTCCTCTTCTAGGTGTTTTTCCAGGGGATTTAGAATCAGCACATTACAGTGACACAGCAAAATCGATGTTCATAGCAGCTCAATTTACAATAGCTAAATTATGGAAACAACCCAGATGCCCCTCACTGGATGAATGGATCCAAAAACTGTGGTACATATTATATATACCATGGAGTTCTACTCAGCAATGAGAAACAATGCTATTGCAACCTTTGATAGTAAATGGATGGCTATGGAAGAAATTATGCTGAGTGAAATCAGCATAACCCAGAGAATCAAGGCTTGAATGTCTTCACTATCTGTGGAGGCTGGAGCTAGACCCTGGCCGTTGAAAAAGGAGGTCAATTCTCATGTTTTAAATCCTGAAAAGGTGTAGTGACTTACAACCTAAGGCATTCATAGAGAAGTATTGGGAAGGAGGTGGGGGGGGAGGGATAAGGGTGGGTAATTTGGGGGTGCTGTTGGGAGTAAATCCAATTTTCAGAATTTATATATATATTATATTGTTTCATTAGATGCATGTTTGATTGTTCAACAAATAAATTTATTAATAAAATAAAAAAGAAGACATGGTTTAGACAATACTCATGTGTATGGGCAAAAAACACGAGGACTGTATTTGTGACTAACGGTATAACAGGTTATTTTAGTTTCTGTTCTGTGGAAAGTGTAAAGCATTCCAAAAAAGGGTTTTAATGTAGACTTTTTTTTGTACCCATGCTGTTGATTGCTAAATGTAATAGTCTGATCATGATGCTGAATAAATGTGTCTTTTTAAAAAAAAAAATGGACTAAAGCCAGGCACAATAGCACACCCCTGTAATTACAGTGACTTGGGAGACTGAAGCAGAATCATCAAAAGTTCAAGGCCAGCTGGGGCTACTCATGGAGACACTGTCTTAAAATAAAAGGGGTTATGTATGGCTCAGAGGTAGAGACCCTGTGTTCAATTCCCTATACTAATATATAAATCCTCTGAGTATCCAGCACAATGAATGAAAAAAGATCCAAAACCAAGGACAGAGAGAAAATCCTAAAGGTGTTCAGGAAGAAAACAGGTCAGGATCAGGAATCAAAATGGTAAGAGACCTCTCAACTGCAACACTAGAAGCTAGAAGACAAGGTTCATGCCTTCAAAATTCTGAGGAAACTTGAACACTGTCTAGAATTACACACTCTTTAAGTGTAAAAGCATAGATGGTTCGGGACAAGAAAAATATGGAAGTTTTAAATCATTCTTTGACACTCCTAATGTAGACTAAGCCAGGCATGGTGGTGCACGCCTATAATCCTAGCAAATGGGGAGGCTGAGACAAGAGGATTGCAAGTTCCTGACCAGCCTCAGCAAGTCAACAAGACCCTCTCTCAAAATAAAAAATTTATAAAAAGGCCTGGGGATGTAGCACAGTGGTAAAATGCCCTTAGATTCAATCCCCAGTACCTCACCCCCCTAAACGCAGACTAATTGCTCTCTCCTTGAATGTGGGCAGGAGTTAGTGACTCACTAAGAGCAGAATGTGACAGAAATCTAGATCATAAAAAACTGTTACTTCTATCTTGTTCTCTTGGTTCACTCGATCTGGAAGAACTTGGCCATGAAGTGGTAAAGACATTCAAACATCTATGGAGACGACATGTGAGGAGATTTAAGGCTCCCAAACAAGAACCTACAACTGGCCAGTCTTGTGAGAAAGTCACCTCAAACGCATATCCTCCAGTCGCCAGTCAAGCCATCAAATAACTGCATTCCTGTCTATAGATTATCTTCAGTCCAACTTCATGTAATGCCTTGAGCAAGAACCACCCACCTAAGTTGCTTTCAAATTTCTGGCCCCAAGACTATAAAATAATAAATGTTTATTACTGCTTTAAGCTACTATACTTTGGAATAATTTATTATTTAGTAATAAATAATCAATGCAAGAAGTCTCAAAAAACTGACTTCTCCATACCCTTTTTCAACATACTATTATTGGAAGACACAATATACTAAACTCAAAAAAAAAAAAAAAAAAAGATTTCCAGGCTAATGCTGAAGAGCTCTCCATGAAGACAGAGTTGCAGTTAGCCTAGCAAGCATCTGAAAGATACAGCAGGAGGTCAGTGGATGGCAGGAGGGAGTAGAGGGGTTGCTATCAGGTGAGAGCACTCAGAGGAAAATGGGATGATGCATTATCCAACACACTGGATCGCACAGGAAAAGGTAACAATACTGTGGGCATTCAACACAGAGGCAAATATAAGTGTGTCTTACAGATTATTTTAAAAATCATCAGAAGACACTATTAACAACTAAATTTAAAATAAGTTTTTTTCATCTTTATAGGATATGAGTTTAAATCTTCATATAAATGAAAATCTATCATAGACCCTACGATTATTTTGACATTTCTTGAGTTCATTAGATAGTGCACCTTTTATTTTGCCAAGTATTTGGGCTTTATGAAAATTCAATATGGCTGTCCACTTATGGCTTTAGTTTTATGTTACTTTTTTTTAAATAACAGCTTTAGGAGGCTTTCTCAGATCTGCTGAGTCTCTAGGAAGAACTGATAAGTATATAGATACAGAAGCTAACGAGCAACAAATGAGGCAATTATTAGTTCCAAGGTAAAAAAAATACATAGGAAAGGAAGTCTAAGTAGTATAACTCTTGGGTCAGTGGACAATATTTATAATTAAAACAAAGACAAAACCTGTGACAACAGTATTAGAAGAACGGAATAAGGGGACACATGGAATTCTCAGTTTCTGTAATAGGAAACCAACAGATACTTTCTAAAACTAGTATCATTCAGCAATATGAGAGTAATTTCCAGAAGCAGAAGCTAAAAGCAATAGAAAATTGCCACTGGGATGTAGAATTTAGAAGTAGCACAGGAATGCTGTTTTTCATTACAAACCCGTGCCTTCAGAAATACATATACACATAACCCACTGGAGACAAATTATTTAAGAGTATTTAGAACCATTGCATGCTTGTGAAATGCTGCTTGAAAATAAATTAGAATGCAAAGAATATGTACAGAATCACATCAGATATGTTATAAAAATACATGTAAACATATGCTCACTTGTTAACAGTGATTACCTCTGGATGATAGATTATGGTTGATTTTAGTTCCTTCTTTAGACTTATTTCTCAACAGGCACTTATTAAAACTATAATCAGAAAAAAAAATTAAATGAATAGATCACCAAAATATCAAGAGTCCAAACTTCTCAAGAACTGGAATCCTAACCCTGAAGGCCTCTGAGACCTTGCTACCTGCTGCTGTTAGATCTTTTTTATAAAAGAGAGGGGGGGGGGGAGAAGGAAACAATTTTATTTATTTTTTCATCTGGCTTCTTTTGTTTGTTTCTCCAACATTTACTTGTGTGTGTGGTGATGGGGTTTGAACCTGGATCTTCGCGTATGCCAGGCTTGAACCAGTGCTCAAACTGCTGAGTCACTGCTCAAGCCCTGCTGTTAGATCTTAATACTCATTGTAAGCCTTATGGTAAGGCTTAAATGACAAAACCTAAATAAAATATCTCTGTCTCAGTGTTCGACAAACCGTATATTCTAAACATGAGATTTCCTTTCTTAATCTGTCCCTCTATTGTCTCTATGATTTTCTGATACACTTTTTATCATTTTTTTTAGAGAGAGAATCAGAGAGAATCAATTTTTATTTAGTTTTTCATGTGGCCTTCATTGCCCTGACACTTTGTTGTGTATGTGGTGCTGGGGTTTGAACCCGAGTACTCATATATGCTGGGCAGGCACCATAACCGCAGAATTCTAGCCCCTCTGATATACTTTTTTTATGTGTGCCCATGTGATCACTTCCCTTCTTTGGCCCTTGTCACCAGCATATAGAGCTTATTAGTAGGATAAGGGAGCTCATGGCCTCTTGCTCCTCCACTAACCAAATTTTTATTCTGACAACTGGCAGGGTGTCTTCCTTTTTCCTACTTCTCTTGCCTCTTAGTTATTTCAGTATAAACCAAATGTAAAAAAAACTAAGGAATAAGCAGATAAAAAGCAGATTCTTATTAAATGGTCAACTGCATAAATGAATAGAAAGACCAAAGTATTTCAATCTTGGCTTTGTTCATTAATTGTGTAACCCTAAGCAAATTACTCAAACTCTCTGAGCTTCACTTAATTCACACAATTAAGATAATTTCTATTCCAAAATGTGTTGCAAGGATTAAAATGAGAACATGAATACAAAGTATATAACACTCTAAATATAAGTTCCTTTTTACACTTTGTTTCCTCTTTCTATAATGCCCTCATACTACTATCTTCTGAGTAATTATATAATTAAATAGATTATTTACAACGGATTGTTTTGTTGTTGTTGTTATTTTAAACAGAAAGAGGAAGAGGAGAGAGACAGAGAGAATCAATTTTATTTATTTTTCCATCTGGTCTTTGTTTTTCGAACACTTTGTTGTGTATGTGGTGCTGGGATTTGAATCCAGGTCCTTGTGCATGCCAGGAAAGTGCTCTACCACTGAGCCACTGCTCCAGCCCCTGATTAAGTATATGTTAAACATTAAAAAAACACCAATCTATAACTAAACTAGAAGAAATTCAGGTAAATACTTAGGATCTCTATGGAGGAGACAGGACTTACAGAGAAAAATTATGGAAGAGAAAGATTATCAATATGTGTCTGTCTAAGCAAAACATATTACTGGGCTGAGGATGTAGCTCAATGGTCGAGTTCTTGTCTAGCATGCACAAGGCCCTGGATTCAAGGTCCAGCACTGCAAAAATAATAATAATAATAATAATAATAATAACAACAACAACAACAACAACTTACTGACGTTAGTTTCTGTCTATATAGTAGACTAGATATTCGGAGGAAATAAAAACAAAACCTCCAAACATACCAAGGCATATATCGTAAATAAAATACCACAAACAAACATCTTTTTAAAGGTATAGGTAAGCTCTTAAGAAAATAGGCATTATTCTCAAGGAGCAAGAAACCAGGCAGTCAGCCTGATCTTGGAGCATTATCTTCCTTGAGGAAATTTGCTAGTATCAATTATCAAGAAACATGTTTTTCATTCACTGCTTGAGAAAAAGAGAAAGGTCTTGAGCCTAAGCAAAGTGGAAAACTGAAACTGAGATCTCTGCACAAAGCCCTAAAGAGTTACACCATCAATGAAAAGACAACTGAAATCATATGTGTTTGCCATGGCACTAAGTGCTAGGGTAGAGGGTGTTCCCTGGCAATATGTCATCTCAGGCCTGACATCTACATATTTGAGAATCAAACATAGAGTATATACATCTCCCAAGAAATCACAAACACTAAAAATAGTCATAGGTAGGTGGCACACCTGATGCCTCGCTGAAACAATCAAGCAGCAATAAAAGCAGATCCTGCCTGAGGGGCTACAATCTTCATCCAAAGATCACAGAATTCCAACTAATAAAGTCTGCCATGTCCAGAATCACAAAATGAGGAATTAAGCTGTGAGATTTGGCAGAAATGAAAAAGCAGAATTAGATTCCAAAGAATTTCAAGTAATGATTTATTGAATAAAAAGTCATTAACTCTGGGCCAGAGAGGTGGCTCAGCAACAGACTGCTTACTAGGCATGTGCAAGGAGCCAGCACCACATACATAGCTAAATGTTGGGGGTGGGGAAAGGATGAAAGAATAAATACAGGCTGACTCTCTCACTCTCTCTCTCTCTCTCTCTCAAAAATGCTATTTAACTAAGAATTAAGAGATAATGGAATGCTGGGCATAGTGGCACACTCCTGTAATCCCAGCAACTCAGGAGGCTGAGACAGGAGGATAGTGAGTTCAAAGTCAGTCTCAGCAACTTAGTGAGGTCCTAAGCAGCTTAGTGAGACCCTGTCTCAAAATAAAATATAAAAGCAAGTAGGGATGTGGCTCAGTGTAAGTGCCCCTGAGATCAATCCTTGGAACAAAAAAACAAAACAAAAAAAAATTTAAGCAATATGGAACACAAAATAAAAACTTACATATGACTATAGTTTCTGAAGGAGAAAGGAAAAAACAGAAGAGTAACAATATCAGAAAGGATAATGGCTGAGAAATTTTCAGAACTGATGGAAAACAAATTCACAAAGTACAACAAATTCAAATCAGGAGAGATAAATTCAAAAGGCACAATAAATCCCATTCAGAAGAGATAAAAACTATCTATGTGGAGACACACAGTACAGCAATTGAAGAACAAAGAGAAGGAAGGGCTTAAATGCAGCCATTGAAGGGGAAACAAACAGCTTATCTAAAAATGATTACAGATGTAAGTACAGAAAGTGGAGCGTGAGAATCTAAAACAAAACTTTTTTTTTTTTCTAAAGAGAGAGAGGGACAGTGAGAGAGAATCAATTTTTTATTTAGTTTTTCATGTGGCTTTCACTGCTCTGACACTTGGTTGTGACACTTAGTTGCGTACTGAGGTATGAACCTGCATCCTCGCACATGCCAGGGAAGCACCATTAACTGCTGAGCCACTGCTCCAGCCCTAGAAGCTAAAATTTTTTAAGAGAAAACTAATGGTGGGGCTGGAGCAGTGGCTTGGTGGTCACAGTGCTTGCCTGGCATGCACAAGTACGCAAGTTCAAACCCCAGCAACCACGTACACAACCAAGTGTCAGAGCAACGAAAGCCATGTAAAAAACTCAATAAAAATTGATTCTTTCTGTCTCTCTCTCTCACTGTCCTTCTCCCTTTAAAAAAAAAAAAAACTAATGGTGGTGTATCTCGGGGGTAAGAACATTTCCCTATCATGTACAAAACCCTGGGTTCCATCTCTAGCACTGCAAAAATAGTAATATAATAATAATCTTACAAAAAATAACTGTCATCCTAGAATGTTATATTTCCATAAACTGTCCTTTAAAAATTATTGCAAATATGGGCTGGAGCAGTGGCTCAGCGGTTATGGCACTTGCCTGGCATGTGCAAGTACGGGAGTTCAAACCCCAGCTCCACATACACAACAAAGTCTCAAGCAATGAAAGCCACATGAAAAACTAAATAAAACTTGTTTCTTTCTCTCTTTCTCCCTCTCTCTCTCTCTCTCACTGTCCCTCTCTCTTAAAAAAAAATTATTGCAAATAAAGTTATTTTTGGATAAATGAAAACCAAGTTTTCCACTAAGAGACTTTCAGTAAGAGAATATATAGGATGTACCCTAGGATGTATTCTACTTCAGGAAGCAAAAAAAATGAACCTGCAAGGAAAGGTTATAACTGAAAAACAGAATAAGTGCCAATAAACCTAAAAAGAACCTACTCTAGGAGGTCAAAATAAAGCCTCATCTGAAGAATAAAAAAATAAGAAGGAACTAAAATATATAACTGCTAATTTAGGAGGCAGTAACAGAGAGGGCAGAATAAATGAATGATTAATTTTTAGATCCTGAACCCATGCGTTCTGAAAATGTAAAGCAATCATTAAAGTAATAGAAATGTCTGGGAATGGTGGTACATGCCTGTAATCCTAGTCACTGGGGAGGCTGAGGTGGGAAGATCACAAATTCAAGATAGTATCAGCAACTTAGGGAGACCTCATCTCAAAATAAAAATAAAAGCCAGGCGCAATGGTGTACACCTATAATCCCAGCAACTCAAAGGTAAAGAAAATGTGGTACATACATACAATTCAGTCTTCAAAAAGGAAGCCACTCATGTGGCTTTCATTGCTGCAAATTCAACACCAGCTTCAGAAACTTAGTAAGGCTCCAAGTAACTCAGCGAGACCCTGCCTCAAAATAGAAAGTAGAAACGGCTGGAGATGTGGCTCAGTGTTTAAGCACCCCTGGGTACCAAAAGTAAATAAATAAACAAAAATAAATAAAAATAAAAACAGGGCTCAGGATATAGCTCAATAGCATGGCACCCCTGGGTTCATTCCCCAGTGTTGCAAATAAATAAATAAAGGTATAGAAGTAATCACCAGGGGTGGGGATATGCTCAATGGTAGAACATTCTCCTAACATATGAGGCCCTGAATTAAATCCCCAGTGTCACCCACCCACCTCAAAAAATTATTACTAAAAAAACAGATATAGAGGATATATTCATATGATGTAATTTTTAAAACTTGATAAATCATCCCTCAAAAAAGATCAGAAGGTCTGGAGTAGGGGGTATACAGCATTTGCCTAAACATCCATGAGGCCTTAGGTTTGATCCCAACACCACAAAAAAATAAAATAAAATAAGTCAGAAAAGAATAAGAACGTACACATCAGAAAACATGTCAATATTATCAAAATATCACTAAATATAACTGAACTAAATGTATCAGTTAAAAGAGATAGGATGGATTGTTTCTTTTTAAAAATAAAGGCATCCACTATTTTTAAAAGCAATATGCATTAAATAAAGCCATAAAAAACTAGGGGAAAAAAGACAAAAATTTTAATCAGCAGATGCCAAGCCAAATAAAACTGGGGTAGCTGGGGGCTGGAGCGGTGGCTCAGCGGTTTCGTTGCTTGCCTGGCAAGCACAAGGACCCGGGTTCAAACCCCAGCACCACGTACACAACTGAGTGTTGGAGCAACTAAGGCCATGTGAAAAACTAAATAAAGTTGTTTCTCTCTTTCTCTGTCTCTCTCACTGTCCCTCTCTCTTTAAAAAAAAAAAAAAAAAACAAAAAAAAACTGGGGTAGCTGTTTTTTGTTTTGTTTTGGTTTGGTTTTGGATACCAGGAAATGATCCCAGTGGCACTTAACCACTGAGCCACATCTCTAGGTCTTTTTATTTTTTATTTTGAGATAGGATCTTGCTAAGTTGCTTAGGGTCTCGCTAAGTTGCTGAGGCTGGTTTTGAACTTGCAACCATACTGCATCAGCCTCCTGAGTCACTGAGATTACAGGTGTGCATCACTGTGCCCGGCTTGGGATAAGCTGTTTTAATTATCAGACGAAAGAGACTTCCAAGATAAAAATCACTGGTCCAAAGAAAGAAAAGAAAGGGACAAAAATTATACAAAGAGATATTGAAAACTAAATAAAAATCCCATATAAAATAGCAACAAACAGAATAAAATCACTTAAGGGATAAATGAAGTGAACAATTTGTATGGTAAAAACTATACTGATGAAGGAATTTAAAGCAGATACAAGGAAACAAAAAGACATCTAGAGTTCATCTATTAGAATACAATGTTAAAAATTTCTGTACTAAGTGCTGGAGCAGTGGCTCAATGGTTAAAGTGCTTGCCTGGCATGCGTGAAGACCTGGGTTCGAGCCCCATCACCACATGCACGGCTGGGTGTCAGAGATGCAAGGGCCAGATGAACAACTAAGCAGAGCTGATTCTCTCTTTTTCTTTCTCTCTCTCTCTCAATTTGGAGAGGAAAAAAAATTAATTAATTAATTTAAAAAAATTCAAAATCCATACTACCCAAAATGACTTACATAGTCAATATAATACTAATCAAAATTCCAATGGCATTTTGTACAGAAATAGGAAAAAAATCCTAAAATTCATATAGAATTACAAAGAACCCCAAACAGCCAAAATAATCTTAAGCAAGGACAAAGGTCGAGGTATCATACTGCCTGATTTCAAAACATAACTCAAAGTTACAGAAATCAAACGTATATGGTACTGGCATAAAAACAGACATATAAACCAAAGAAAAAGAATAGAGAGCATAAAAATAAACCCACCCATGCACAGTCAACTGATCTTCTACAAGTTTGCCACGTATGTACAATGGCGAAAGGTTAGTGTCTTCAAAAAATGGTACTGGAAAAACTGAATATCTTCATGTAGAAGAATGAAACTGGACACCTGTCTTATATCACACACAAAAATCAACTCAAAATGGATTAAGTCTTAAACTTAATGACTGAAACTATAAAACACCCAGGATAAAAAACAGGGAAAAAGCTTCATAACATAGGAATGGGCAATGATTTTTTGGATATGACCCCAAAAGCACAAGCATCAAAAGCCAAATAGATAAGTAGAATTGTTAAAATGAAAAATTTTGTAAAAGAAATAATTAACAGAGTAAAAATCAACTCTTGGAATGGGAAAATAAAAGTCTTTACAAATCATATATATGAATCCAACGATGGTTTAGGAAATACATCAATATAAGTCACTACATTAATATACCAAGAGCAAAAAAAATGATAACAAATTTTTTCTTGATTTTTATTTTTATGGTATCAGGGATTGAACCCAGGGATGATTAACAACCACTGAGACACATCCCTAGCCCTTTTTATTTTTTATTTTGAGTGAGGGTCTCTAAGCTGCTTATGATCTTGCTAAGTTGCTGAGGTGGCTTTGAACTTGAGATCCTTCTGCCTAGGACTCTGGAGCCACTGAGATTACAGGAGTGTACCACCACATCCCACTAATAACTAAATTTAAGAGATACCAAAAAAGTCTTTAATAAAATCTAACAACTATTCATAGTAAAAATCAAAACCACAATGAGGTCTTACTTTGCACCTCTTAGAATGACTATTATAAAGAAAAAAGATAACAAGTGTTAGCAAGGATGCAGACAAAAAGGGAATCCATATATTCTATTGATGGAAATGTACATTAATTTAGTCATTATAGAAAACAATAAGGAGATTCATCAAAAATTAAAAATACAAGTATAGGATGATCCAGCAATTCTGAGTATTGAGTATATACACAAAAGAAATGAAATTGGTATTGAAAAAATATGTCAAAGAAGTATATGCACTCCTGTGTTCACTACAGCATTAGTCATAAAACCCAAGATATGGAATCAACCCAACAGTCTATCACTGGCTGAATGGATAAAAAATATATAGTGTATATTTATACAATGAAATATTATTCAGCCTTTAAAAAGAAAAAAATTGAACTCACAGAACCAGAGAATAGAGTGGTAGTCACCAGGGGCTAGGAGTGAAAAGGGGAATGAGAGAAGTTGGTCAAAGGATCTAAAGTTTCAGTGAGGAGAATAAGTTCTGATGGCCTACTGTACAGCACGGACTATAATTAACAATAATTTATTTGTAATTTGTGTAAAATCAGCAATAGAACAGATTTTAAGTATTCTCATCAGACAAAAACAAGTATGTAAGGTGATGAATATATTAAGTAACTTGATTTAATCATTTCACAATGGATACATATCAAAACATCATGTTAGGGCTAGAGTGGTGGCTCGGCAGTTATGGCGCTTGCCTAGCATGAGCAAGTACACAGGTTCAAACCCCAGCACCCATGTACACATTAAGTGTCAGAGCAACGAAAGCCATGTGAAAAACTATAAAAATTTATTCTCTCTCTTTCTCTTTCTCTCTTAAAAAAATCATGCTGTATTTGGGAGGCTAAGACAAGAGGATCTCAAGGTCAAATCAGTCTGGGCAATGTAGTAAGACCCCATCTCAAAAAAAAAAATTGTAAACCATAAATATACATAATTTTTCATTTCTCAATTTAATAAATAAAAATAAATTAAGAAAGAAAATAGTGTGGTTTGCCCTCAAAAAAATAAAAAATAGAAATAGTATATAATCTAACAATTCTATATCTGGGTATTTATCCAAAAGAGTTGAAATCTGGATAGCCTAAGTTCACTAAAGCATTAACTTACAACAGCCAAGAAACAGAAACAAACTAAATGCCCACAGACGGAAAATGGGGTAAAAAAAACGTGGTACATACATACAATTCAGTCTTCAAAAAGGAAGAAATCTTGTTATTTGTGACAATATGCATGAACTCTGAGGGCATTATGCTAAGTGAAATAAGCCAGACACACTGGAGAAATATTGAATGATAACACATGTGTGAGGTACATAAATTAATCAAACACTGAAGCAAAAGAATAGAATGGTGTTTGCCAGAGGCAAATGTTGAAAAGTTGCTATTCAACTGATATCAAGTTTCAGTTATGCAAGATAATGAACTTTTGGAGTTTTTCTGTGAAACCTTGCATCTATAGTCAACAATGCTGTACTGCACACTTTAAAAATTCTGCTAAGAGGGCCAGGTACAATGGTGCATGTCTATAATCCCAGCAACTTGGGAAGCAGGGTCAAGAGGAAAAGAAATTCAAAGCCAGCCTGGGCAACTCAGTGAGATACTGTCTAAAAGTAAAAAATAAAAAGGGCTGGGGATATAGCTCAGTGGTAAAGTGCCCCCAAAGCCAATCCCTGGTACCACAAAAAAAGAAAAAGAAGAAAGAAAAGAAATAATTCATATTTGCATAAATAAATAAATTGGGGGCTGGAGCGGTGGTTCAGCGATTACAGTGCTTGCCTGGCATACTCAAGGACCCAAGTTCAAGCCCCAGCATCATATATATATACACTGAGGTGTTGGAGCAATGAAAGACACATGAAAAACTAAATAAAATTGATTCTCTCTTTCTGTCTCACTTTCCCTCTCTCTTAAAAAAGAAAAAAGAGTTTATTATTGTTTATCTTGTTTGTTTTTAGTAGAGAAAATAATTTGCAAACCTAGAAGAAACAATCAGGGCTGGTGGTATGACTCAGTGGGAGAGCACCTGCCCAGCACACACAAAGCCCTGGATTCAATACCCAGAACTATCAAAAAAAATTTTTTTTTCATAGATCACATAAGTCAAGAAAGGACTAAGGAATTACATATTGTAGGAAACTAAAAAGATATAACTACATGCAATAACAAAGATTCCAAACTGGAACTCTTCACTACAAAGGGTACTACTGACAAACTGCTAAAACTTGAAGCAGAACGTGAGGATTAGATAGTGGCAACATAGCAATATACATTTCCTGATTTTAATGATTACACTATAGTTACATAAGAGAATGTGCCTTATTTGTTTACATTATAGGTAGGGGTGGTGGCATACCTGTAATCCCAGTGACTCAAGAGGCTGAGGCAGGAAGATTGCCAAGTTCAAAGCAAGCCTCGGCAATATAGGGAGGTCCTAAGAAACTCTCAAAATAAAAAACAAAAAAAGCTGGGAATGGAGCTCAACGGTAGAGTACCCCTGAGTTCAATCTCCAGTACCAAAAATAAATAAATAAATAATCTAAGAACTATTCATGGTAAAAAAAAAAATTCTTAGAAAACAATAATTAAAAGGAAATCTCCTTAACTTGATAAAAAGTATTTACCAAAATTCAAAAGAAAGAAAACTATTAGAAGCATTCCCTTAAAACCAAGAACATGTATAGGCATGATGGCACATGCCTGTAATTCCAGGTACTTGGGAAGCTGAGGCAAGACGATTTCAAGTTTGCCCAGGACAACCTAGGCAACTTAGAAAGACCATGTTTAAAATAAAAAATGAAAAAGGCTAGAAAAAGGAGAGTGGGGAAGTCCTGCTGGAAGGCCCTCAGAACACCACCGGTAGTACCCCGGGCTGGAAAAGCCCTGCTCAGGATTAACGAGGGGAGGTTCACTGCCTGGAACAGCCCAGCCTACCAGACATCCCACATTCCTGTTGGGGCCTGTTTGAGTACCTCCGGAAGGCGCTCAGGACACCACCACTAGGACCCTCATCTGGAGCAGCCCTGCTCAGGACCAACCAGGAGAGTTCCCCGCCTGGAGCAGCCCCAGCTACCTATATCCCTGTTCCAGCTGGGGCTTGTTTGACTCTGCCAGAAGGCGCTCAGGATACCACTGGTAGAACCACTGTCTGGAGCAGCCCGCCTACCTGATACCCAGCATTCCGGTAGAAGCCTGTTTGAGTCCTGCAGGAAGGCACTTAGGACACCACCAGCAAGACCCCTATCTGGAGAACCTCTGCTCAGGACCAACGAGAGGAGGTTCCCCACCTAGAGCAGCCCCACCTACCAGATACCCAGATTGCCAGTTGGGCCCTATTTGAGTCCTGCCATAAGACGCTAAGGAACCACTGTTAGGACCCTGTCCAGAGCAGCCCTGCTCAAAACCAACCAGGGTAGATTCCCTACCTGGAGCAGCCCTGCCTACCTACGTATTGTGAGAGCTCTCGTAGAAGAAAACTGCTCCTATAGGTACTAATCACCATTATAACTGTTTCAGTTGAAGCTGTTTGGTATATGCACCTAAAGGCTCACAATTCACTGATTAAACTGGCAACTGCTGATCTGTGCTATCCAAACAGCACCCCAACCCAACTAAGCAAAGACATAAGAAGCTCCAGTAACCCCTCCAAAAGTAATATTCACTGTCACTCTTCAAGCCACACCCTCTGTATCTGAAAATGAGGAAAAGGGGAAAAAACTCTCCTCCTCAACCTCACAGCTCTCCATCCAAGGAGTCCATGGTCAGGGTCCTAGATGAAAACCTAGAAAAATGTATCAACATTATGATTAGTAATTCAATCAAAGAGTTGAAAGAATAATTAAGGAAAGAGATCAGGGACCAATTTCAAGTGATGAATGATAACTTATATAAAGAAATAAGGGAACAATTTCAGGAGATGAAAGACCATATTTATAGTTAGACACCCTGAAAAGAGAGGTAGCAGAGCTCTCAGAATAGAAAAATACTGTCAACCAAATCAAATGTTCATTGGAAGATACTAATACCAGAGTAAACTCAACAGAAAATAGAACTCTGCTCTCAAAGAACTTACATCAGATAATGAAGACAGGCTGAGCAATGTCAAGTACAAGGAGGAGAGACAAGAAAAGAAACTTATCGTGCATGAACAGAACTTCCAAGTAATATTTGATGTGAAGAGAAAAAAATAACCTGAGAGTATTTGGGCTGGAAGAAAACATCAAACAACAAACAGGGGGCATTAAGAACATACTAAGTGAAATTATCAAGGAGAACTTTCCTCACATCAGGATTGACCCAGAATACCAAATCCAAGATGCCTACAGAACACCAAACAGACCTAAACAAATGAGAAATTCACCAAGACATATCATATATAAAATGAATAACAGAAAAATTAAAGAGAGAATTCTAAAAGCAATTAGGGAAAAGCCCCAAATCACATTCAGAGGCAGACCAATTAGGATCACTATGGATTTTTCAGATCAGACAATGAAGGCCAGAAGAGCTTGGAAGAATAATTTTCAAAACTTGAAAGAATACTATTTTCACCCAAAGATAATACACCCTGCAAAACTCAGCTTTAAATGTGACAGGAAAATTAAATACTTCAATGATAAATTCAAGCTAGCAAGATACATGAACACAAACCCTACATTACAGAATATTCTCAACGACATTCTTCATTCGGAAGAACATGCTAATTCCCTAAACCCTTAAACAAGAGATTGTCCATAACCACAATACAACCAAAAGATACCCAAGATGGCACAAAACACAGCAATAGGCACAAAACACAGCAATAGTCACAAAGTCTGAGACTCAGATTCCCATATCTATTCTAACTCTGAATGCGGATGGTCTCAATGCCCCAATTAAAAGACACAGATTGGCTTACTGGATCAAAAACAAAACCCAACAATATGTTCTCTATAGGAGACACACCTCAAACTCAAAAATAGACACAGACTGAAGGTGAAGGGTTGGCAAAACATCTACGAGGCCTGCAGCCCAAAAAAACAAGCTGATGTTGCAATCCTAATATCTGATAAAATTAATTTCGATCAAAAACTACTCAGAAAGGACAAAGATGGACACTACATCATACTAAAAGGGACAATTCACCAAGAAAACATACCGATAATTAACATTTATGCCCCCAATTACAACCCCCAAATATATGCAAAAAATACTCTAGGACATTAAATCCCTCATTGATCTCAACACAATAATACTGGGAGACTTCAATACACCATTATTAACATTAGACAGATCATCAAAACAAAAAATCAACACAGATATCTCCAATCTGAACAACTCTATTAATCAGTTGGACTTAACAGACATCTACAGAATATTTCATCCTAAATCGGCTGAATTTACCTTCTTCTCATTAGCTCACTGATCCTTCTCTAAAACAGACCACATCCTAGTCCACAGAGTTAACCTTAACAAATACAAAAAAGTTGATATAGTCCCACGTATCCTGTCAGACAACAATGCTATGATCTTAGCAATCAACAACAAGAAGAACAATAGAAACTACCCAAATACTTGGAAATTGAATAATACCCTCTTAAATGAAGGTTAGATAACAGAGGTAATAAGATCAGAAATCAAGAAATTCTTAGAAATGAATAACAATGATGAAACAACATATCTGAATCTCTGGGATAGTAATAAAAGCATTCTTAAGAGGTAAATTTATAGCACTGAGTGCATTCACCAAAAATCAGGAAAGAGTCTTATGCTCCAACTCAAAATTCTGCAAAAAGAAGACAAATTCAATCCCAAAGTTAAGAGAAGACGGGAAATAACAAAAATCAGAGCTGAAATCAATGAAACTAAGAACAACAACAACAACAAAAATACAAAATATCAAAAAAGCAAAGAGTTGATTCTTTGAAAAAAATAAACAGGATCAACAGCCCCCTTGCCAACCTCATCAAAAGGAAGAATGAAGTGAAGCAAATCAACAAAATCAAAGACAAAAACAGAGATATCACCACAGACTCAACCAAAAACCAGAAGATTATCAGAACTTATTTTGAAAAATTACACTCTACCAAGTTTGACAATCTGGAAGATATGGACAGACACTTAACCACATAAAACATTCCCATATTAACACTGGAGGACATCGAAAATCTAAACCAACCTATCTCTGGTAGCAAAATCAAAGGCCTTCCAAAAAAGAAAAGCCTAAGACCTGTTGGATTCATGGCAGAATTCTACTAAATTTTTACAAAAGAATTAACAACAACCCTCTACAAGCTTTTACATGAAATTGAAAGGGTTGGAGCACTCCAAAACACTTTTTATGAAGCAAATATTACACTGATACCAAAATCCAACAAAGACACATCAAGAAAAGAAAACTACAATTTCCCTGATGAACACAGACGCAAAAATCCTTGATAAAATTCTAGCTAATCAGATCCAAAAGTACATACATCATGATCAAGTGGGTTTCATTCCAGGAAAACAAGGCTGTTTCAACATATACAGATCAATAAATATAATTCACCACTTAAACACAATTAAAAATACAAATCATATAATAATCTCTATTGATGCAGAAAAGGCCTTTGATAAAATCCAACACCCTTTTATGCTCAAAACTCTGGAGAAGATAGGGATCAAAGGAAGATACTTTAACTATGTCAGATCCATTTATGACAGACCTATAGCCAACATTATGCTCAATGGAGAAAGACTGAAAGCATTCCCACTGAAGACAGGAACAAGACAAGGTTGTCCACTTTCACCACTCTTATTCAATATAGTCCTTGAAACCCTTGCCAGAGCGATCAGACAAGAGAAGGAAATCAAAGGAATTTGAATAGGAAAAGAGGAAGTCAAGTTGTCTCTATTTACTAATGACATAATCCTATACCTAGAAGACCTAGAAAGTTTCACCAGAAGACTTCTAGAGCTTATAAACAATTTCAGCAAATTGGCTGGCTATAAGATCAACACCAATAAATCACTGGCTTTTCTATTCTCCAGCAACAAGTCTGCTGAAGAAGAAATCAGGAAATCCGTCCCATTCACAGTCTCCTTAAAAAACAAAATAAAACAAAAAAAACAAATACTTGAGAATCAATCTTACAAAGGATATTAAGGACCTCTTCAAAGAAAACTATTGAACTTAAAAAAAAGAAATTGCAGATGATCTAAGTAGATGGAAAAATATTCTATATTCATGGTTAGGCAGAATCAATATAATCAAAATGGCCATTCTAGCCAAAGACCTATACAGATTTAATGAAATCCCCATCAAGATACCAATGTTATTCTTCATGGATATAGAAAAAGCAATTCTCAAATTCGTATGGCATAATAGAAGATCCAGAATACCCAAAACAGTACTCAGCAAAAAGGAGGAAGCAGGTGCTATCTCAATTCCTGACCTGAAATTATACTATAGGACTACAGTAACAAAAACAGCATGGTATTGGTATCCAAACAGAATTGAAGACCAATGGAACAGAATAAAAGATTCTGAGATGAACTCCCATGCCTTTAACTATCTGATATTTGATAAAGGGGGCAAAAGCATAGTGCGGAAGAAAGACAGCCTGTTCAACAAATGGTGTTGGACAAATTGGACAGCTATATGTAGACAACTGAAATTGGATCCTTACTTTTCACCCTGCACAAAAATTAAATCAAAATGGTTCACAGATCTGGATGTTAAACCAGCAACTTTAAATTTACTTGAAAAAGAAGTAGGATCAACACTACATGACATAGGGGTCGGCTCAGCTCCGCCTTCCTTAACAAGACTCCCATGGCGCAAACATTTAAGTCAAGAATAAATGAATGGGATGCAATTAAACTAAAAAGTTTTTGCACAGCTATAGATTTAGTCAAGAATGTCAACAGAGAACCTACAGAATGGGAGAAAATCTTTGCCTGCCACACCTCAGACAGAGGGCTAATATTCAGAATATACAAAGAACTCAAAAA
>PVKS010008725.1:0-67025 GCA_004027875.1 Aplodontia rufa | reverse complement strand
GACCCTTAGATCTCTGGGTTAAGCTGATTTTACTCAACATGATCTCTTCCATAGCCATCCATTTACCTTCGAAGGCTGCAATATCATTGTTTCTAATTGCTGTGTAATATTCCATGGTATAAATGTACCACAGTTTTTGGATCCATTCTTCCAGTGTGGGACATCGGGGTTGTTTCCATAGCCTAGCAATAGTAAATTGAGCTGCTATGAACATCGATATTGCTGTGTCACTGTAATGGGCTGATTCTAAGTCCCCTGGAAAGATACCCAGGAGTGGAATAGCAGGGTCATATGAAAACCACATTAAGATATCACATTACACCAGTCACAATGGCAAAGATGAAGAAAATAAACAACAATAGATGCTGGAGGGGCTGTGGAGAGATAGGCACATTAACATACTGTTGGTGGACCTGCAGACTGGTACAGCCCCTCTGGAAAGCAGTATGGAGAATCCTTAAAAAATTAAGGATGAGTCCACCTTGTGTGTTGACTTTAATTCATTTGGTTGAATTTTAGGAGTGGTGTAGCTGGATTATATGGTGGCTCTATTTTTAATGTTTTGAGGAACCTCCTTACTGATTTCCATAGAAGCAATACTAATTTAATTTCCACCAAGAGTGCATAAGAGTTCCTTTCCACCTGTATCCTTGTCAACATTTATTGTTATTTGTTTTCTCAAGACTGCCATTCTGACTGGGATGAGGTGAAGTCTCAATGTAGTTTTGATTTACATTTTCCTGATGGCTAAACATGTTTAGCATAATTTGCCATTTGCATCTGTTCTTTTGAGAACTGTCTGTTCAGTGCATTTGGTCATTTATTGAATGAGTTATATATTTTTTGTTGTTGCTGAATTTTTTGAGTTCTTTATATATTCTGAATATTAATCCTCAGTTGGAAGAGTAGCTGGCAAAAATTCTCTCCTTCTGAATGCTGTTTCTTCTTGCTATTTTTTCCCTTTGCTGTGAAGAAGCTTTTTGATTTGAAGCCATCCAATTTATTGATTTACACTGTGTTTGCTCTTATTTCCTGAGCAAAAGGAGTCCTAGTTAGGAAGTTGTTGTCTTTGCCTATATGTTGCTTTGTTTTCCCGATTTTCTTTTAGCAATGCAAAGTTACAGGTCTTTTTCTATGGATTTTTGTTCATTTTAAATTTTTTTTCTATCTGTTTTGAGTTGATTTTTGTGTAGGATGATGGATAGATAGATAGTCTAGTGTTATTCTTCTGCATTTGGACATACAGCTTTCCCAGCAACATTTGATGAAGAGGCTGTCTTTTCTCCAAAGTATATTTTTGGCACATGTGTCAAGAATCAGATAATTGTAGTGGTGTCTACTTGTCTTTTTCTGTATTCCTTTGGTTTATGTGTCTGTTTTTATAAAAGTACCATACTGCTTTTTAAATGATGGCTCTGTAGTATAAAGTCAGGAATTGCAACGCCCTCAGCATTGCTCTTTCTGCTCAGGATTGCATTAGGCATTCTGGGTCATTTATTCTTTCACATGAATTTTAGGACTGTTTTTTTCTAGTTCTATGATGAATGTCACTGGTGTTTTGATGGAGATTGCATTGAATCTGTTTATCATTTATGATGATGTTGCCTTTTTAATAATGCTAATTCTGCCTGTCCAGAGACATGGAATATCATTCCATATTCTAGTGTCTTCTATTCTTTTTTCAGCCTTTAAAATTTTCCTCATAGAGGTCTTTTGTCACTAGATAGGTTTACGCCTAGACATTTTACTCTTTTAATTGTGAATGGTATTGCTTTCCTCATTTCCTCATTTCTTTCTTAGTGGATTCATTATTGATATGTCAAGAAGCTATTGATTTTCGTATGTTGACATTTTATTCTGCTACTTTGCTGAATTTATTACCTCTAGAAGTCTTCTGGTGGAGACTTTAGGGTGTTTGAAGTATAGAATCAAATCAACCACAAATAGGAATAATTTGAAATCTTTCCTTCCTATTTGTAACCTTTTTTTCCTAGTTGAATTTCTCTGGTTAAAATTTCAAGTAATATATTGAATAGGAATGGTCAAGGTGGACATCCTTGTCTTGTTCTTGATTATGGAGGAAAAAATTTTAGTTTTCCCCTATTGAGTATCAAGTTGGCTTTGTGTTTGTTATACTAGCTTTTATTATGTTCAGGTAAGTCCCTTTTATCCCTATATTTTTAGGGTATTTATAATGAATGAGTTTTGAATTTTATTGAAGGCCTTTTTTGAATCTATTGAGTTTGCAATGTGATTTTTGTCTTGATTATCTTTATGTGTTATATTATGCTTATTTGTTGGCATAAGTTGAATAACCTTTGCATTCCTGGAATTAAACCAATTTGAAAATGGTATATGATCCTTTTAATATATTATTGAAATACAAGTATTTTGCTAAGGATTTTGAATATATGTTCATCAAAGACACTGGTCTGTAATTTTCTTCTCTTGTGTCCTTATTTTGTTTTGGAACCAAGGTGAGACTGACTTTGGAGAGTGCATTTGGAAACATTTCTTCCATTTCAATTTCATGGAATAATTTGACATGCATAGGTATAAGTTTCTGAAAGATTTCATAAAATTTAACTGTGAATCAATCTGTTGTGGGGCGTTTGATTTTTTAAATTTAATTATATTTTTATTGAGGAATTGAGTTGTTCTAGAGTCATAACTACATTATAAAGAAATGATATGATATATATTTGATACTAATCCAGAATCACTCCCACATTGTCCATACCACAGTCTCTTGACTCTTTTATATTTCCCCCAGAACAGATATAAATGTGTGTGTATGTGTGTATATGTATGTGTGTGTATATATGTGTATGTATATATATATATATCTGAGAATGAATTTTCCAGAATCAAGTGATTGCAAAGGTATCATTTGGCTTCTTGGGGGGAGGGGGTAAAGAGTATGCTACATTGTTGATTGTCATCCTAGATACCTCCTTTTCCTCCCTAAATTTACTGTTCCCTCCCCCTCCCCTTTCCCCTCTACCTATCTATGGTTACCCTGAGATTAGGTAGGTGTTGCAAAGTCTTTGGTGGGTCTAGTATAAGAGCTTGACTACTCTTTCACCCAAGCCTGGGTTTTGCTCTAGCCTCCACAAGAAGAAAAACATTTGACCCTTGAGTTTCTGGGTTTGGCTATTTTCACTCAGCATGATTTCTTCCATTGCTCTCCATGTAGTATTGTTGTTTCTAATAGCTGAGTAGAACTTTAATGCATATATGTGGATCTATTCATCTATCAATAGGCATCTGGGTTGATTCCATAATTTAACTATTGTAAATTGAGCTGCAATGAACATTGGTTTTGCTGCATCTCTGTAATGTGCTGATTATAACTCCTCTGGGAAAATACCCAGAAGAGGCATAGCTGATTCATATAATGGTTCCATCCCTAATTTCTTGAGGAGTCTCCATACTGCTTACTGGATTGGCTGTATTAGTCTCCAGTTCCAACAACAGTGTGCTAGTTTTCCTATCTCCCCTCATCCCCTCCAGGAACTATTACTGTTTATATTCTTCATCTTTGCCAATCTGACTGGAGTGAGATGAAATCTTAATGTAATTTCAATTTGTTGTTTTAGACTTGATTACCAGTGATTTAGAACACTTTCTCATGCATTCATTAGCTTGTTTGATTTCATCTGTTGAGAAGCTTCTGTTTAGCTCTCTGGCTTATTTATTGAATGGATTGATTATGGTTTTGATATTAAGTTCTTTGTAAATTTTGGATATAAATCTCCTGTCAGAGGAATCAGAGGCCATAATTATCTCCAATTTTATAGGTTCTATTTTTGATAATTTTACTAATTCTTTGGCACAGCAAAAGCTTTTTAATTTAATGTTATACCATTTATTAATTCTTGACTTTTAATTCTTTCACTTAAAAAGTCTTGTTGAGAAACTCATTGCCAACTCTTATGTGTTGGATTGTTCTAGTTTTCTTCTAGAAACTGTATGGTAACTGGTTTAATTGCTATCTCCTTGATCCTTTTTGATTTAATTTTTGTTGAGAGATAAGGATCTAATGAGAACTTCCTGCAAGTGGTTGTCTAGTTTGTCCAGCACCCTTTGTTGAATAGGCTGAAGGTCCTAATACTCCATTCTAGTTGCTCAACTGCAGGATCTTAAAGATTGGTAGGAAATTTTGTCCCATCCCTTACTTGGGTGGGGTTCTGTCAGGATAGTTGAGTTCAATAACTGATTTCTTAACTTGTGAACTATTTTTGACCTTTATGATTTTCCATATGCTCAAGCTTACTCAGGATATCCTCATTGTTGGAAGTTCTTTCTTCAAGACCTAGGTTCTATTTTCTATAGAGGTTAGTCTATTATTAAAATCTTCCATTGAGCTTTTGATTTGGTTGACTGAGGATTTCAGTCTAGCACTTCTTTTTCATTGTATCTATTTCTTTTTTAAAGAAGTTTTTCATCTCCTATATTTCCCCTTTTATTTCCTTTTATAGATCATGTTTGAGGTATTTTATTTATTGTTTTATTATTCAAATCATTTATATTTTTATAGGTTTTTTTCATGCTCCCTATCTGCAGACTCCCTGTTGAGAAGCTGTGAGTTCAAGGCTAAGTTTTCTACCTGATGCCTCATTTTTGGAGAATTTCTTGTTGGACCTTGAATTGAAGTAAATCCTTTTTCCTCTTTTGAGTGTGTGTGTGTGTGTGTGTGAGCCTTTGTAGTAGGATTGAATTGTTTGTTCTCTTATTTTTTATTGAATGTGAAGTGTGGCTTGTTGCCTGGTAAAATTCAAATTAATTTTAAAGGGATATATGATATTATTTTATCTGTAAATGGAGATAAAATAACAATATTTATAATGATATGCTACTTTGTATTACTCAAGTATGAAAAGTTATATTGTTCACCATAAATTTTCTTTCCATATCACTCATCAGTACTGTTTCACATGATAAAACAGATTCCTATGCTTAATTATTGTTCAAATCCCTGAATTTCATTTGTCCATTTGCAAGAATATTTTTTGATATGAGGATTATTTTACCTCTGTGGGTTTTTTATTTTTATTTTTGGTTAAAATTTCTTAAAAAAATATAACACATACACATACTTCCCAAGTTCTGAGTTTCACAGTCAATACCCTTTATGTGGGTGCGCACACATTTTATGTATATATGAATGTCTATATGGTTGGATTGCTTCTAGTGTGTCAATCCTAATCATGTTACAATTTATTAATCTCATTGTACCGGACTACTTAAATTTATCTTCACTTCTTTATTGTCTTCTTATTGTTAAATCTGAAATTGAATAATAATTTTCACACTGTCCATATAGAACTGCACAGTGACCTGGAATCCAAATAACAAATGGGCCGCTTTCCCTGTGGAAGCTTTTTGCTGCTGTGCCTACTCCTCAAGGCATTCCAATTCACAGCACTTTGTTTCATTCACATAAAACTTAGACCTTGACACTCAATTCCATATCCTCCTGGCTTTTCTACAAAAGGTATTTTATTGTTAGTACCCTTAGATGAACAAGATAACATATTGCACTGCCCCAAACACTTGAACATTTAAACATTTCAGAAGAGAGACAGTTTTTCATATAAATCTTTATTGTTGGAAATTCAACTTGTACTCTGTGCTGAAGCCCCAGAGGTATAAAGTTAGTTATATTACCTATTGTAGGCTTTGTAGAAAGTTGAGATAAACCATGATTACAAAATGGAAATTTTTAATGAATAATTATTCTTAAGTTGGAAAAGTTTGCGAAAGGATTCTGATTATGTTAATCGCTTAATACTGATAGCATGCATTGGAATAATAGACCTCTCAGAAACTGAACCTGTGCAGAAAATACTATAACTGGTTAATTGGATTCATTCTTTTAAGTAACTGGTCTTCAAATAAAAATAAATAGATAAATAACCAGATTAAATTAGATTTTTGGCAGTGCATAAGATAGTAATTGGCTGAATAGTTTGCTCTTAAATAGAATTTTTGTAGAGCCAGCTTCAGGCATCTATAGAAGGTGAAACTTGCTTTATTTTTGTTTTGATTCAAAGCTCTAGTCTAAGATTTTCTATAGCATTTGTCTTGAATAGACTGGATCATTGCTCACAAAGACTAGCAAGTTTGATTCTAATATACCATTTTTTTCTTCAAGAAATGGTGAAGGTTTGTAAGGCATAGTAATAGAGTAATGAGGTATTCCTTATATTGTTTGTAACTCATCTGTGAAGATAACTTCAAAACAGAATGCGCACAACATTATTCTCATTTGGAATAATGTAGCTAAGTTAGAAAAGCACTCAACATCTGGGTATGACTATGTTGAAGGACAGCACTTGTTTTGTTAAATTCTGAAATCCTTGTTCAGTATCAAACAGAAAAATGCAGCATCAATCACATCTTTTTAATTTCCCTATCTTTGTAGATCATTGTGGAATTATATAGCAATCTGAAGATAGGGATTTTTTTTTCTTCTGCGAGCAGATTTGATTAAAAGTGTTTTGGGGAAAATCTGGCTTGTTAATTCTAGTTTGGCCCATAAAAGATAAACTTGCTATCAATGGGGGAGAAAATTAAATAGATTGGGTGAAGAGGCTGAACAAAAAGACAAAGTTTTGAACTTGAGAAAGAGCCCAGCAGACCTAGTATCTTGTTTGGTCACCAACCTAGGTTTATGAGAGCAAATCTGTAGAGCTCATTTTAAACGGCCTGCTCTTTTCCGTTTTCTTTAGATAAGACAAAGGAAGCAAAAATAACGACCACCCCCATGACTTAATGTGTAAATGCTATGGAAAAAGGAAAAAAAATTAACAGTATCAATCTGACATTTCCCAATATACTTATTATTAGATCCATTTCAATCTGTGTGTTGCAAAGGAGAAATCCTTGGGCTGGAGTAGTGGCTCAGGGGTAGAGCACGTGCCTGGCATGTGTGAGGACCTGGGTTCCAATCCCGGCACCACATATACAACTAAGTCTCAGAGAAACAAAGCCAGATGAAAAGAATAAATAAAGTTGATTCCCTCTTTCTCTCTCATTCTCTCTCCTAAAAAAAACTGGGGGAGCTGGGATGTGGCTCAGTGATTAAGTGTCTCTGGGTTCAATATCTGATACCAAAAATAAATAAATAAATAAATAATAAATATATAAATAAATAAAAGGAAATAAAGGAAGAATCCTATACTAAATTAGAGGGCTTGACTATTTCTTCCAATTGTCCTTCTCTTTAGAACGCCACCCGGTTAAGCTGGCCTCACGAATGCAATCAAGTAGTTCTTTAGCCTGATATTCCTTCTTTGCTACTGTTGTCGTTTCACTGTATGTTTGAGTTTGAGGAAAAGATTATGGAATTGGTGGAGGGGACACTACTCAAAAGAAGCTGAATATTTCCTCACACAATTCGCCCATGTTCCAATGTCCTTCTTAGAATCTCCCTTTGTCCAACTGATTTAAAAGTGTCATTATTTTAACATCTCCATTTATACCCCATTGAGAATGAGCCTGAGGAGAGGCCATTCTAGTTGCTGGGACTCATTCATGTAGGGTAAAGTCCAGCTTTGATATCTTAGCAAATAGCTGTTCTTTATATTTTTCTGAAAAGAAAATTTGTTCCTCGGACCCCCTTCACATCACTTCCCAGGAAATGCTTCAGGTGATATTAGCTAGGACTGGGTACTCTTAGAGAAATGACACTAAGCCTCCTGGAGTGATGGGCATGATCATCCTTTCTCCCAATATGAGGCCAAATTGCCTTCCATCTTAGTTTGAGGATCTATCAGAGAAGGGCACTCTAGCATCACTGGTGGCAGCACAAGAATAGGTTGGAAAATAAGATCAAACTACTTAGTACTATTACTGTGGGGTGTGGGATTTGAACCTTCTCTTCCATTTTATCTATAATTATAGAATTCACAAGCTGTTTAGTATATCTAGACTTCCTGTAGACAATGTTTAAATTCCCTCCCTTCTTGCCCCAGCACCTATTTATCCAAATGAGAGAGATTCAGCCTAACTAGACCAGAAGACAGCTAAATCTACAAGAAGCAACAGACTTCTCTAATCCACATATTGCATATTTTTTTACCCATAATGTAAAGTACAGCTGAATCAGATCTAAGTAAATCTGAATCCAAACATTGGGGAGATCCCATAATATAGAAGCTCTATGGAATCAAATTTATCATGACTTTTTCTAGTTTTGTAATTTTGATTCACTTTTGTCTTTGACTCAATTTTAAAATAAATTGTAGCTATTCAAAGTATATAGTAAAGATTCAGTATCTGAATTTTAGAAATAGAGTCTGTTCTGAGAAGCAGGCTGGGGTCAGACATTCAATAGTATGTTCTTTGGCTGTTATTGGATTCAGTTGGACATTATTGACCTAATCTTTTGAACTTCCTTGCTTGTTGCTAAGCAACCCACTTGTTGAGCAGCCAAGTAACATGTTCACTCCCCTTCTTCCTTCAATCAAGTTGGAGAGTGTTCTGAATATTTCACTTAGTTTGAGAAAAACTAGAAAATGTTTTCATTGTAAATCCCCCTGGATAGTATAGCACCTCTTTAATGGAGCACGATTGAAATATTTGTAATATACATGCATAAAATGATACTAGTTTTATTTGGATGTTTTCTTCTTTTGCTGCATTTCTGCATTCAGAATTGTCAGTGGTTGAGGAAGTGTTTGAAACATAGATAGAAATATTTGAAAAAGCACCACAGGTTAAACTGTTAAAGAACTGTTAGAAACTAGTGTCTAACAATTATCACCTAAGAGGCTTAGCATTTTAAAGTGAACATGGCTAGTCACATACAACACAGACTTATAGATCACTATGTGTTAAATTGAGAAATATATTATACTCCATTTTACAAAAGAACCTACCTCTCCAGTAGTATTTTGACAAGAGGAAAATATAGTGTTAAAAGGTTCCAGTGGTATCCTAGCAACTTACTTATGGTCTTGAAATAAGGACTTGTGCCTTGAATCAGTTCCAGAAATTTGTAGCAGTAACTGTGTTACAATGGGAAATTGCCAGGCTAGGAGAGAGAGAGTTGATAATTATTACATATTAGGTGGTGTTTGTTCTCAGTGAGCTAAATTTTTCCCTTTTGTTTTCCTCAGTGAACGTAAAATTACCAGCTTTGGTCAGTGCTTTTTCTCCATGGAAAAGTCTCCACCATAATTAATGAGCAGATGACAAATGTATAGTGTGTATTTACAACAAAGCCTGGACAGCCACATCTGTTATACTGTTTAAACTTTTCCATAGTTTTTTAAAATCAGTATTGTTATCCACACTTTACAACTTGGGAAACTGATGTTAATGAAGACTAAATGATTTATCCATGATACAGCTAAATTTACATAGAAGCAACAATACAGTCACTGGTTTAGCTAAGATTGCATCCTGGTCACTAGTATGCATTAGGTGTCCAGGGGCCTGCTGCTATTAAAAGAGTAATAATGAATATGGAATTTGCAATATTAATAATCCATTCATCTCTTAGTCTGCAGGTCAGCACAGCACTTTAGAAAAATTCTAGACTATTAATACATGGCTCCTCCTCCAGGCTAAAGGATATCTGTGCTTTTCTTGAATTTAATTCTCAAGGACAGATTTTTTCTGTTGCTGCCATATTGTAAGCTGTCTTTTTCTCTTCTTCTCAGCATTGGTTTAATGTTGTGACCTCTAACTTTATTTTTTCAAGATTTTCTATGATCTTCAAGCATATGTAATCTATCCAAACAGCAAGAAGATCTCTGAGCAGAAATGATACCTCTTGAGCTTTTGTATTGAAATGAAACAATTTCAGAATGTGATCTTCCAAAATACTGGTTAGTTGCCATGACTTCATGTTTGCTTATTTACATGCACAGATTCTATCTTGCAAAACCTGATCTAGATCAGCATGTAGTGATAACCTACAAATCAAATACCAGGGTCCTGCATAGGAATAGCTGTATTCATTTGTCTTCCAATTAAGAGTCTCTGCTTACCATCAGGTTTGTAATGGATTCACTCCAAGTTTCTGGCCAGAAGTGATTTAAATTCTTGCTTGACAGACTTTTACTCTGCATCTCTTAAATTAGTAGAAGAGGCTCAGTAACTCAAGATCTAAAAACTAGGTTAAGTATTTTCAAGATTAATTTCTTATATACTTAGGATAACTCACCTAAAAGCATAACTCAGAGTGAATAGATTTCATATAATTAAATATCTTTGAAAAATGGTGATTTTACTTGGTATGACTAACAAGAAAGATTACCAGCCATCCCCTCTTCCTGCTGTTTGTACTTGCTCACAAGCCAATATAAACTGTTTACAAAAATACAGATGTGCTAATAGCTTTTATTTCCCCATATTCTCTAACCTAAAGTTTCCTTTTTTGAAAAATAGTTAAATGGTTCATGCAGCATTGATGATTTTCCAGAATGTTATTAATTTTTTTCCAATATGAGATTATCAGACAGAAGAGCAGAAAGTCACAAATTATGCAAATGTTCCCACTGAGATTGAAAAATTTGGCTGCATATAAAAATTGTCACCAGTAATTGCAGAGTCAGAATGAATTGTGGCCTTCAGGCACTTGAACAGAAGGTCTAATGAACCTGTTTCTCATAAAATGGCATAACGTGTGGCCATTAAGTTAAAAACAAAGAATGTACAGCTTGCTACCACAGAGCCACCAGAGTGGTTGGATTATGGGTGGAACGTGACCTTGCAGGCTGCGTATGTTACCTTATATCATTACTACAGTGAATTTAGAAGCAGAAGCTGTTTATATAAAGTAGAACAACTAAGTTTAGTTGCAGACCTTTGTGTAATACTGGGAACTTTGTGCACAAACGGAACTGGGATTATAAACGTGTATTTGGCCTACTTATTTTAAATTTAAGCAATATTTAGTTTTTTTTAAGATCATCATAGTTTTGACTTCAACTTAACACCTTGTTTTTCTAGCATGCCATATGGGTGGTGGTGTGATTCTGATCCATGAGCACTGAAGCACAGTGAACAGTAGACATGAACACACAGGGAGATTTCATCCCACACCGTAAAGTTCAGGACCTTTAGAGCTGTTGAGTCAATGTTTATATTCATATATGAAAGTTGGTTTTGGATATAGTACGAAACCTTGTGAAAATTTCTTCCTTATTTAACTAGATTAAGCACCAAGGAAAATAAGCTTTACTGACTGCACAGAATCAAAATATGAAATTCCAGGGAACTTTCCACATGGGATTTTAGTTTCATTATGCTGGCATCACCCAGAGAATGAGTACAGAGCAGGCCTGACTCATACCTCCCTTGCAGATGCATCCTGTGTTTTGGGAAAATGAGTGTCATTCATAGTTCTATTGATTTTTCATCTTTTCTTTGTAAAAATAAGAAATTTTAAAAATCTTTTGAAAAACTATTGGTTTCAAAACATGGATGGAAGGGAAGTGTAACATGAATTCTATTTTTCATTTTGTAGATATGCCAGGTCTAAAGGTAATAATCATTGACAATAAACCAAATTAAAAATAAAATGAAATAAACATTAAATATCAGTTTGACTATTCACATTAATATTTCTGTTGTATTGGTTGAGAAACTAACTTCTTTATACAAAACTTTGGTATCTTTTAAAATATGATTCATTATATAGAAAAATTTTAATCTTTTCTTAGTGCATTTAATTATGCAGGGTAGTTTCACTGTGGTATATTACATGCATATACCATGATGAAAAGAATTTTTGCATTGCATTATAACATCAGCAGTAGCTTCTGTATACTTTTATGAGTTAAATCCAATAGCAGATGAAATAACAGAGTAGTGTTCATAATTGTAGATATAAAAATTTGTACCAACTGAGTTCTTGGTTGCTTGAAATCATAAACCAAATTACAATATCCTTTCAACAGTTCTAGAAATCAAGAAATTATTTTTCAATGGGAGGTTAAGTTAGCTATGGAGTCCAGTGCAGTTTTACTAGAATTTTTAGTGGAACTCCTATCTAAACCAAGGAATATTATAGTATTGATTAAATATGAATCTCAGCTAGGATAGCAAGATTATACTTGAATCCATTCTCATCACAGCCATCAAAGATTTAAATTCAAGTATTATTTTGAAGTATTGATTTACCAAGTCTTTTTGAAATGACAGTTTGTTGTTGTTCTAGGATTTACTTTATTTTACAAATCTGTTTTGTTGATGGAATTTTTGTAAACCTGTATTATAGATGTTTCTGGAGGCTGAGAGCTGAGACAAGAATGTGTATACATGAGCATATACTTGCTTTATACCGAAGCAAGTATATGATGGATGGTGTTCTATCTTAGGAAAATTGTATAGATTTCACAGAGACAGTGTCAGGGAAGTACCTTGTGCTCCCTTTGTAGAAATTCAGATTAGGAGGAAAAGCAGGAAAATAGGAAAGCAATGACAAAGATAGAAATGTAATCATTTTTGTGATCTAACAATAATCATCATATGTACACTGTTATTTCATGTCTACCTGCCTTTAAAATGTAAATTAATATATCCTGTTAGAAATGAAAAGACCATGTCAGGGTGATCTCTGATGATACGTTTATTGTTGCAAATCTTCCCAGCTTCAGGGAAACCAGTACTGATCAGGCTTCTAATTCATTGTGTCTCCCGCAATGCACTGTCTCCTTACAATTCAGCCTCCAGTAAGGCCATGCTTTTTCTAAAACACAAACAAGATTGTATTGTTTTTACTCTTTCTACTAAAAATAAGTAAAAAAGAAATATCCTAAGAAAGTATTGTTTTTGGAGTATGGGTGAAATGTATGCCTGACATGAATGTTGCTTTTCTTTGTGTAGATCTGCCAGATCTAAAAGTGTTACAACCATACACTATAAAAACTCAAGTACAAGAAAAAATGAAGTGAGCCCTGAGTATTAGTCTGAGGATCTACATAAACATACTATTGCACTGAATGGCAGCTTGAATGATTTCGATGGATCCCTGTAGCCTATAGGATCTTGTCAAAAAACCCTTAATATACTATAAAAGGTCAAAGTGATGTGATCTCTATCAGTGTTTGCAGAATGGTCTTCTTCTTCTTCTTCTTTTGCTACACTCCCTGGGATAGTCAATATTTAGTAAGATCAAAATTATTTAATAGCCACAAAAAAAATCAGGCTGTGTTCAAATCCCTGTGCTTTTGTGAATACACACCTCTATTTAGAAAGCCAACATTTATCTGTTAAACTATCTCTTAGCATTGAATTTGTCATTCAAACTAGACTATAGTTGTATTGGATGAGCAATGTTTAATTTAAAAAATTGGAGGGGGGTGCTATTATAATTATCTAATTCAAAATTCAACAACCCACCCCTGTTTTCCTCTCCCTTTTCCTCCTCCAGACTTCCTTTAGAAGTTTGTACATCCTCCCAGAATCATAAAGCTATTCTGTGGCCTGCTAACTTCCTCTGCCATGATCCTCCATTATCTTTTTGCCTCAAGATTCTCCACACTGATTCCCCCCCCCAAATTTATGCTTCCCAAAACTTATCTCACAACCACACATTCTTGAACTTTAGGCTTTTTTAGCTTATTTATGTGTTAGCTTCCTTCTATTCTCCAATAACAACTTTATAGGAGCAGTATGAATTTGCTATTTAAATTCATTTTGTATCCATCCACCAGCATCTGAAAATTACTCAATCAAATCAAAGTGAAATAATATTAATGAAATCATAAAATACAACTCTCCCCCACCTACCCTTCTTATATACAGAAACCATGCATTTATGGCAAAAGCAATATGGGATTTCACGAAACATTTGAATGTAAACCATATTATGCCCTCTACCCACATAGATTGCTCCATTTTAGCATGCATAGGCTGTGTCTTCAAATTTGTCCTGGGAATTCTTGGTTTACTACTTTTGTCTTAGTGTAAGAATTAATTATATACTTTCAGTTTCAGGTTTCAGTGGGGTATCATTATGCAAACAAATTATACAAATTACATGAAAAAAAAATATATATATAAATATCACTAGAAAGCTGTTCGATGGTTAATTTTATGTGACCACTTGACTGGGCTAAGAGTGCCTAGATAGCTGGTAAAACATTTTTCATAGTTGTATCTTCAAGGTTTCCAGGAGAGACTAGAATTTGCATCAGTAGATTGAGTGAAGAATATTGTCCTCATGAATGTGGTTGGGTATTTTCTCATCCACCTACATCCCTAATAGAACAAAGTGGTGGAGAACGGGAGAATTTACTCTCTTGAGTTTGAGCAAGGACATTTATCTTCCTTATTTTCAGATATCAATGTTCCTGGTTTTCAGGTCTTCAAACTCTGAGAGAATTTTACTGCCAGATCCTGTTGTTCTCAGGCCTTTGGCTTTTCCTGCTGTTCAGCTTGTAGCTGACAGATGGCAGAACTTCTCAGCCTCCTCGATAACATGAGCTAATTTCAATCTCTTTATTTCTGTATCTATAATGTACATATTTTATTGGCTCTGTTTCTATGAAAAACTCTTACTAACACAAATATCAAAAATTAAAATGAAGTAGAATTTGATATTTAAAAATTTTGGAGTCTATCCTTATTGAAAAGAATGGGAAGGACTGCTCAGAAAGGAACCTGAAGGGTGTGACCAAATGATGATCTGATACAGAGATAAAACACCATTTAAACAAAGGCAGAAACTATTGTCTGGGAACATGGAAGAATGACTCCAAAGGTAATTCAGATGTCATCAAGACTGCCAACTCCACCACAATGCCATCATAGAATGTATGAGCCTGGGGCTGGTAGAACAGCTTCAAACATAAGGAAGAGGCTGCAGCACTTGAAAGAATTCAGTACCTTGCCTGGCACTTCCTCACCTCTTGAGCTGTGCTCCATGAATTCCAGTTAGGCATGCTCCTTGGGCACCAATTTACTGCTATGATAGTCCTCAGTGTTGCTCAGGTTATGGTAGCAGGAGGGCACAAATAGAAAATTTTGGCAGAGTCCTTGCAGTACCATGCCAACCAGCACCCAGATTGTTGGATCCTGCAACCATGGGTACTTCCACCTAGATTAAGAAGGATGGAACTGCTCAAAGCCAGGAGCATGCCACCCAGACAGAGAACCACCATAGGACTGGAGCATTGCTGATCCCAGACCAGTAGAGCAATTGGCATGTGATTTTTGCCCCAAGAAAGCTACAGATACAAAACTCCAACACATGAGAATTGCAATGGGGGCAGGACCAACTAGGGTCTTGGTGGTCCAAAACCTCATGACAAAACTTAGGGGGCAAGACATCTGACTCAGTAGACTTGGATGGTAAGACCTGCACCACGGGGGCGTGGAGGGCACAGCATCAAACCAAAGAAGATTATTCTTAAGTCTTAAGGTTTAATGTTGTTTGGTTAGTTGGATTTTGGGGTTTTTATGATTCCTTTTTTATTTCATATTTTTACCTTTCTGAATGAGAATGGCTATTTTATGCCTGTTCTACAATTATATTTTGGAAGCATATAACAGGTTTGATTTAATAAGTTCATAGCTGGACAGTAATACCTTTGAATCTTACCCCCATCTGATTTAGATAATAGTTAAATGAGAAATTAGGCTTAGTCTTTGAAATTTACGCTGGAACAAATTAAGATTTTTAGAACCTCCAAGTTCTTCTACACAGGTTGAGCGACACCTGGTAGCTTAAAAAGAACTTAGGAAAATCCATGAACTCAGATTTCTGGAAGAATTTATATCATCACTACCACCTCTAAATTCAGACATGCATGCATGAATATCCCCAAGGTTGCTGACATTTTTCTGATAATTGACTCGAATAAAGTCTAATGACTTAGATAATTTAAAAATTATATTCTTCAGTTTAAATTACATTTTCTAATTCATAAGGCCATTAGATGAATTAAAAAGTAATATGATACATGAAAGCATCACTCATGAAGATTCTAGACTTTATTTCATGTGCATTTTATTAGTGGAAAGAGACACTTTGAAACAAGTAATGACATCATGACTAGGAATGCCATGATGTCCATAGGCCCAAGAAAGGGAGTGAGCAGTCCCCAGTACTACCATGATACATTTTCCACTTGTGAAGAATTTATATTTATAATACTTATTTTCAGAGTATTTTTTTTACTCCCAAGCATGTTATTTGCATTGTTATTATATTCTTTGATTTAAAAAGTTTTAACTTATAGATTTCATTTGAATATCTTGAAAATATTACCAAGAGAATTACGTTTTTTTTCTCCTTTACTTGAAAAGTTTTACTCCTGCAGGCACCAACTGGATGCAATTTCATTGATAAACTTTTTTGGTGTAGGAGGTTTTGAAGATGACATACTAAAGAATGAAGGCACATGAGCAGCTAAATCCTTGCCTATGTTGTCATTCAACATGTTTAAGTTTAACCTACTTGAGCAGTATTTGAAAATTTTGATCTTGATATACTAATTCTTTGTTGAAAAGAACATGTTTCCTATTAGCTAGATAGGAAAAAGTTATTGGCAAAATTTTGATATAGGTAAATGCTGTCTATGGCATTCTCCACCTTCAGTTCCCTCCCTAACCAGGCTTATTTTTAAAATTCTTGGGGTTGGGAATTTAGCTCAGTGACAGAGTGCTTACCTAGCACACGCAAATCCCCGAGTTCAGTCCTCAGCCCTGAAAAAAAAAAAAGAAAAAATAATTCTTTCAGTATTCCCATCAGTGTTTTCATGATATAACTTAGAAAGGTCATTTTCTAGAGTAACTTTGAATATGTGATGCTGTATTAAAAGTTTATTCTTTATGTCTTCACCGCCCCCAGGAGTGCTTGTCTTTAAAACATTGAGAAAGCTAAAATCCAAAGAAATATGTTTCTTTTCTTTTCTTTTTCTTCTTTTTTTCTTTTTACAGAGAGAGGGACAGTGAGAGAGAGAGAGAGAAAGCCAGAAACAATTTTATTTAGTTTTTCATGTGGTCTTCATTGCTCTGAGACTTTGCTGTGTACGTAGTGCTGGGGTTTTAACTTGGGTTCTTGTACCTGCAAGGCAAGCTCCGTAACCGCTGAGCCACCACTCCAGCCCAAGAAATACATTCTTAATGGGAGAATTTTAAGCATATGGTAATATCTTATGCTTATTATTATGCATATTATACATAGATATGTATATATTATATTATAATTATATATTATGTGGCTGTAACTGCAACACCATGTGTAATTATTTCAATTTGGTATTCAAAGTCATCTGTAATTGACCTCAATTTAACCCTCTTTCCTTATCTTTAATGTTATTCTAAATTGAAACTCTTGCTCAAGAACTTTATTGTACTTTATGTTTAGTTTGTTCTCTCTTATTCTTTCATGAGGCTGGAGTGGTGACTTAGTGGTTGGAGCCTGGCATGAATGAGGACCTGGGTTTGAACTCCAGCACCACATACACAACTAAGTATTGGCAAACCAAGGGCCAGATGAAAAAATGAAAAAAAATTGATTCTGTCTTTCTCATTCATTCTCTTCCTCTCTCTTAAAACACATATACAACTAAGTATTGGCAAACCAAGGGCCAGATGAAAAAATGAAAAAAAATTGATTCTGTCTTTCTCATTCATTCTCTTCCCCTCTCTTAAAACACATATACAACTAAGTATTGGCAAACCAAGGGCCAGATGAAAAAATGAAAAAAAATTGATTCTGTCTTTCTCATTCATTCTCTCCCTCTCTCTTAAAAAGTAACTCCTATTTCATGAATTTCTTCTTTTTTCAATGACTTTTCTTCTTTATTTTATCAATTTAAATCCTTGAGCCCTGTTTTTAAATCAATCAAGTGTACAATGAACTGATCATTATGAGTTAAATACTGATAGAAAGATGTAGTAAATTGTATTAGTGGGCTCAAAGTTAATACGAAGTAAAAAAGAGGAAAATTGAAAATGGAATATGAGCCTTCCAAGGATGGCCACATTGTAATCCTTGGAATTTGTGAATATATTACATTATACACCAAAGGAAAATTAGGGTTGCAGATGAAATGGATCAAGATAGAAAGATTGCTCTGGTTTTGCTGGTTGAGTTCAGAATAACATGACTGACCTTTATATGATTTGAAAGGAGCCAGAAAAATTAATAAGAAAGATAACATTATGAGTAAGACTTGAACAGTCATTGCTGGCTTTGAAGGTGAAAGTGAACCATGAGCCAAGGAATATAGGCACCTGTAGAAGTTCAGTATGACAATAGTTTTCCCTAGAAACTCCAAACAGGAATACAGCCATACTGTAACTCAATTTTACATGAATGAGAACCATTATTATTCTTTTTTTTTTTACTTCTGGCCTCTAAACTCTAATATATTTGAATTGGTTTAAATCACAGGGTTTTTGGTAGATTTTTGGAGCAGCAATGGGAGGCTAATACAAGGGTGATGATAGAATCAGAATTCAAGCAAGATATTGACAGGTGACTGTAAGAATGATTAATAAGAGTTTAGAAGTTATGTCATAGTAGAAATAAAGAGATTGAGACCATTTATTTAGGAAATGGTAAATTAAGTTGTATACACACAATTGCATTTATGTATTTCATAGACATGGTAATAATTTAGTTGCTGATAGTTTAATGCTGTAGTCTAGGTTCACATCTAGGATCTTAACTTTCACAGCACTCATATGAGCTGAATACAAATATTTTTCATAGGAAAAAATAGAAACACAGAGAAATTAAATAAATTTCTCAAGGTCTTATGTCTACTAAGAGGGAGATGGAATTTGAGTGGTCTGATTCCCACACCTCTTCCAAGTATGCTATTCTGAAAGAAGAAATTCATCTATATTGTGTGATTTCAAGGGGAAAAACTGGTAGTTACACTGATTTACACACATTCTGATGAGGAAAGAACATGTAAAGCACACTGCTGTCCATAGTTAATTTGATGAGATGTGGAAACAAATGATATTGTTCAGAAATGGTAGGGACATTGTTGAGCAAAGGCTGAAATTTATTGCTAAACAAGCAATCAAACTTTCTGAGTGAGAAAATCAGGTGAAAGTGGAGAAGGTAAGTAGTGAAAATGCTCCCTCCCTTGAATATGAAATGATCTGGGATGATTCAGTTCCTCAAGTTGGCTGCAAAACATTATAGCCTGCCTGTGAGAAGTTGATCGCTGCCAGGAAGATGAAAAAGGGAAAAACCTATAGAGAACTGGTTAGTGGCATAGATACCTGTTATTCACAAGTAATAACTTGAGAAATAATTCCATTAGATGTCCTAAGTTGGAAGAACAAAAACTTAGTTTATACTAAAACTCCAGCCCATAAAGATATTTGAGTCAAAAGAGCATATTTTATCTTGAAAGCTTTACATTGACCCTGTAATTTGCAGTGCTTAAACCTGGAAACATAAGTGTAAATAAAGAATAAAGAATCATGTTTTATCTAACAAAATCAGAAAAAATGATTTCTGTCCCATAGCACTTATAGACTACATGAAACATAAACTTGATTGATGTAGGAAATAGGCATCTTCTTGAATTTGCAGCTAAGTAAGTGATTTTTCCATTTCAGCATCTTCATTTCATTTTGACTAGAATCTTTTCTAAGAGTCTTTTCCTTCCTCTTGTTTTAAAAAACCTCATGTGTACTGAATATCATACAGTAGTAATTTTTATGTTGATGAGCCTGAATATCATATTGACAATGTTTACAAGATTTGATTTTTTTTTGTTCTCGTCTCACATAATAAATTTACCCAATGGTAATCAAAGTAGGCAACTGAATATTTTATTTGACAGATTATTTTCACTTGGAGAATTGTCCATAAACTTAAAAAATATTTTTTTTTAACCAAAGCCAAATATACAGATAGAAGGCCAGTAGAACTGGAGAGAGAGATTTATCCTTAAAACAAAGTGTTTATGGGGGCAAAATGGGGAACTAATTTGCCAAGTAGCTTCAAATGTTCTAAAATTTTCCCTTTGTCATGCTTTTATGAAATTATATTTTTAAAAATTATACTTTAAAACATAACAAACAAATGATCACATCTTATTCAACATATTTTTGCAGGTAATAGGTATAGGTGTATTAATAGTAAGGAAAGTATTGATCTGGATAAAGATAAATAATAAAATTATTTCACTAAACTTTGTCCCTTTGCCTTGAATTCCTAAATTGTGTTACAGTGTACTAATCTTACAATTTCTCTGTACTTATTGGAACCAATAGATCTCAAGCTTCTGCCTTATTCTTTTGGTTAAAACCAAAAATCAGGGGGCTGGAGGAGGGAATTCAGCGGGTTTGTACTGGCTGGCATGCATGAGGATCTGGGTTTGAACCCCAGCACCACATACA
The DNA here is from genome assembly GCA_004027875.1 of Aplodontia rufa. Classification (NCBI taxonomy): domain Eukaryota; kingdom Metazoa; phylum Chordata; class Mammalia; order Rodentia; family Aplodontiidae; genus Aplodontia; species Aplodontia rufa. Next base: position 46,688 of record PVKS010008725.1, on the reverse strand, counting down.
CAACAAAGTGTCAGAGCAACGAAAGCCACATGAACAACTAAATAAAATTGGTTTTCTCCTTCTCTCTTTCTCTCTCTCTCACTGTCCCTCTCTCTTAAAAAAAAAAATACCCCCAGAAAACAAAGATCAGGTGGAGGTTAGGGGAAGTTAGAAGGAAAAACTTCTTGTACTTCTTAATGTAAGCAGAGATAAGAAGGAGGAAATTTGTTAGAGGTTATCTTTGGAAACAAGGTACTTAATGACAAAAATAATAAAAATAGCGCAGAAAACCAGTTCTTTCAGTGATCAAATTAAAATCTAAAATGTTTTACCAGAAAGTGTTCCTTGACAAATAAAGGTATTAGGAATGTCATTAGAGATCCTATTTGGGGCCACCCACACTACAAAAATGACCCAGTTCTTTATCAAATAGAGGTGTTTTTTTTTTTTTTTTTTTTGGTAAAGACAAAGAAACCATAGTTTAGCTAACAATTTTTCTGTCTTCACTCAATAAGCATTTACTAAGTGCATTTTATGCCTCATGTATGTTTCATAGGTTGGGTTGCCATGATTAAGACCATTCTTGACTTCAAGGATGGTTCACATCTACTTATAGTAGACTGAGGTTCTCTTCTCTAAATCCTCAACTCCCCCACCTAACCTTTGATTTTAATCAAAAGAATGTGACAGAAGTGATCAGTAAGTTATGAACTAAGGGTTGACAAAGACTAGCAGCTTTATTTTCCTGACTCTTATTCTGGATAGAGTCCAAAGTGTATGAAGGGGCACACAGGTGGTTGCTGATCCCCAGACCCTGTTGAGCGACCAGATGATAGTCCGTGTTAATCACCAGCCATCTGCATGAACTAGCTTGACACTCCAGCTCAGTTGAGCCTCCAAATGACTTCAGGCACAGCTATGACATGGAACAGTACTGCCCAGGTAAGGTCAGACCACTCACAATATTATCAGAGATCATGGAACAGCTGCTTTTTAAGTTACTAAATTTTGGGATTATCTTCAATGCAGCAAAAGATAAATAAAACAATAGAGTATTTCTTCTAGCGCAAAGAGACATTTATTAATTTCCCCCAAATGTATGACTTATAACTCTTAAAAAAGATGACTGAACTTAAGCATTGCTCTGCAGAAATGATAATATTAAACTGTCTTATTAGTATAATAGACAGTAACTATCTTATCAAAGTGATAAGTAGAAGAAGAATGATTTTCATTTTTGGTGTTAAATAGTCATGATTTTATTTATATCATTCTATACATACATGTAACAGAAGTTACAAGTCAATGTATACAATATAATTTGTTCTAATCTTCATTCATGGTGATAAAGCACCTGATCTTTAGCTAGATATGGAGTAATTAGGATAGCGACCACATTTCTCAATCTACCAAGCTGCTATAATTCCTGGTTAAGTAAATTTAAATGAGAATATCCTGTGCAAGCTTGTGAAGATTGCTTGCCCTTTATCTCCTTCCTTTGAATGGAAAATGGGTTGTATATTTAAAATGTGTCTTGGACCCAGAGATCAATGTCATCCATGAAGAAGGGGGTTTGAACCTGACATTGAATCACAATGCTCACTTTGGAATACCTACTAGGAATTTTCACATGATAGAGAGACAGTTTCTGATTTATTTAACACAGTATTATTAGGATTCTCCAATACTTATACTAAACTAATGCTCAGTCAAGTAGCAAGTTTAGCAGGTTCTAGGTTGAAACCATTCACTAGTCATCCACATTTCTGTAACCAATCATTTGAAGTGAGATTTCTAGAGTACATTTTTCCCCTCAGTGACTGTTTCCTTTATATAAAATAGAAATAACCATAACAACTCCAACTAATTTTCTTCCTAACATGCCACTGGAAATTTGAAGTAAATGCACAATTTTAGCACCAAGTCAACTCAGAATATTTCTGTGGGCAGAATATTTGATTTCAATATTTTTTCCTCATGTATCTAAAAAGAATTGAGTTAGGGGAAAGATGGAATGACACAAAATGATGTAAATGGTGCAGAACAAAACTTTCAAGGAAGTATATGCACAAGGGAATGATAATGTAATATATATATATATATATATATATATATATATATATATATATATACATATACACTGAGGAGATTTTCCAAGAAAAACATAATAGGGCAGCACTACCTGGACAATCAATTGTGAACACTGTTAGTTTAGCATTAGGAGGACTTTGGAGGACATTGCTTTGGGGCATAAGAGTAACATGGAAATACATAATTAAAGCAGCAGGCTGATGATGATAGTGTCTGTTGAGCTAACATGACTGAGATGTGGGATAATCAGGGATAATATTATAATCTTAATTTGTGAAAATAGTGGTTGTTTGCAGTCTTGTTTTAGAATAAGTATTCTATGAAAAACCAGCAGGAGTGTTTCAGTACACATGTTCCACAAACCAGCATCATTGCCACCCCCACTTCCCTTATCTATATTCATACTAAAAAATATCTTTTCCATTATAACCTTTCATTTACTATCTAATTACCCATTACTGTCAGCTGCTGTTAAGCCATGTGAGTGATGGTTGATAAATGCTTCATTTCCTAGATTCATAACATTTTTCCAATGGTAAGATAATATGCAGAAAGAAGGAGATTAAAAAAGGTACATTGTAAATCATTTTCATAATATCAGCATATTCCTTTTACCATAATACCCATAAAATTTTTCCTAAACAACTATATACTCCTACATATACACACATATACACACACATTAATAGATTCTCTGGATTTTATTCCATAAAATATTGGACATTGTTTTTCATAAAATGGAGGATTTTCCCATCTGGCATACACTAAATCTATTTCATAAAGCACAAGCATACATAATTTATGTCAATTTTTGTCTTTTTAATGTTATGACAAATATCAGTTTTATTTACATGCATGTAAATTTTTCTCAATTCTTCAAAAATATCACATTGATTTCCTGTATAAATAAATTTCAAGGTTTTATTATATTCAAATATCTCTAAAAATTTATCTTTCTGATTTATTGATTCAGCCCAGCTATTTCCTTGTTAACCATATTTTTGAAACTAAACTAGATCTTGATGGGACTCCACATAGCACAAAATACAAATTAAAAATTTGTGGAAATTTGCCTGTCTAGCAAATCTTCTCAAAAATGGATTTGATTCATGCAAACCTGCAAATGAGAAATCTATGATTCAGTAACAGCAACACGTGAACCACTTCACATTGGGTGTATGACCTGAGGCTTCTAAACTACAATGAATGTACATTCTCTGATAATACCTTTTTGGTAGTGTAACTTCAGCAGGAAGTTCTATACTTCCTAACTCACAAATAGATATTAAATGATGTCTGAGTTCCTTAAAAAATGACAAATGTCGCACAGTACCATTTTTTCTTTATTCTTTTGATAAAATCATAAATGCTATCACTAAGAAAATTTGTATGTGGAAAGCAACCTGTAAGAAGTTTCCTATGTGTGAAGAAGGTAGAAGTATCAGAAGGTTTCCAGCTCTACTAAACAACCTGATTCCTGAGTTTGGTTGTGTTCCTACTTTTCTTTCAGGAGGTCAAAACTTGGTCTGCTTCCCTGCTACAGTTCACAAAAAGAAGTGTAAGACATGAGTACAAAGTGAAAAATTGTAAATTTAGAACAAACAAAAGGAAATAATTTCACTGTAGTTAATTGAAGTCATTCCAGTGACAGATTTTTCAGATGTGTCTATGATTTTGGTACTGGATTTCTTTGGAAAAGTAGCATAAGAAAAATTTAACATTGATATCAAAAATGGTACCTGTGAGTATGTCAAACATACCTTGTACTATCTACTGATCACCTATGAGGAGAAGAAACTTATGAGGAAAAGACAACCACTTTGTTCATTCATGCTGGTTACCTTTAGAGAATTTTCACCTCCAGGTTGGAATTTTCACTAGTACTATTTTGCTGACAGGTATTGGACTTCATCTGACCAACTTCTGAAAAATTTATTATTCTGTGCATCACCAACCCTAGAGGCAGGCAAGAATGGTAGTAAGTTCATGAGGAAATACAGTCTCATATATTTTCATCAGATTTCTAGACCCTGGAGATTTAGTTAAATAATATAATTGTGATTTCTTTTTCTCTAAACTGAGCTGAACTTAAATTGAAACTTTAAAAGCAAATGTGGAAACAGCATTTATTTTTCCTTTTGTTTTGTGTATGTTTTAAACATTATCTTCTGTTATGTAACTTAGAGTCATTATTATTTTTTTCTGTAAGATATGTCTACATAATGAGAAATGAAGAGGTATTTGGATAATGACTTTTTTGTTGCTGTTTTTGCATGAATCATATTGTTCAAGGCAGATAACCTGACCAACAAGCACATTTGTGGAATGCAACCAAAGGATGTGTTTATGTATTAGTAGGTGGCACCTGGCAGGTGCAAAGTTTACATTTCACATGTAGGAGTAAACTGAAAGGAATAAAAGATAGGAATGCAAAAGGAAAAAAATGTTACTATAACAGCTCTAAGCCAAATCTTATAGTAAAGAAATAAAATTTATTTCCTGGCTTGCTGAATGGGTTTTCCTTTACTGATGGAAATTATTTCTTTCATGTTTCATATACATCTGAAGTATATTTTTGCTTGTGGCTATGTGTTTGTTTTTTACTTTGGTGTTCATAATGACCATCAAAAATTAAGCAACACCTGAAATCCCTATAGTAATCAAATATATCAAATATACTTTTTCTGTGACTCTGTGCAGGGGAAGAAGTTAGCCTTGTTTTCCCTGGAGCCAATAACAGTTTGAAAAGAAATGAGCTTTAAAAGAAGCAGATAGCTCATACAGATTTAATTTAGTTTGGGCTGGATTGCTGCTGTAGTGTAAACAACATACTTCTATAAATTCTACAGTGTAAAAGAACAACAATGATTTCTTATGAGTGAAGAATGGATTCAAACAGTTACAGCAAAAGATGAGTAACCAACCACCACTGTTTTGTACGCTACTATTCTCCTTTCATAGAAACTCCCAAATCTATTTTCTATTATTCACATTTTCACTTTCCTCTATCAGTGAACTTTTTGTATAGCTTAATTTTGGATTACAGATTTTGCAGCAAATATATATGTTCTTTTCCTAAAGTTGGAGCCATTTATCTGGACAGATGGTTATGCTAGTTGAACACATTGGGCATAAATGCTATGTAGCATGGCCAGAGTTTAGAATGTTCTCTTCTATGAAATAGTTTTGTCAAGAAAAAGTTACTATTTTACCAAAAATCCTATAGCTTACCCATGTTTGTTACAATTTTTCATGAACTGTAATTGAATGCAAAATCAAGATGATAATAATTTATTTTTCTTTGATTCAAAGTCTCATCAACATAGTCAGTTGAGTTTTTATCTAATTTTTCACACACTTTTGTAGGCAGGAAATATTTATTGCATGCGTGTATAAGCTGTGATGTGATATACGCTAAATCATTTTGGTCTTGTCTGTCATAGAATTCTTATGATTAATATTTCAGTGTCACTGTTGAGAAAATAGACTCAAAGGCATTAAGCAATGTGAACAAACACGTGACTATGATAGTTGGTGCAGGATTCATGCTAAAAATGAAACTCCCACGGTATTGTTCTCATCAGAAACTTTGAAGCATCCCCATTATGCACAGATACGCTGCAAATCTTGAGTAGACATCTCCATAAAGGAATTTTAAACTATGTTTTTCTTTACTTTCTATTTTCTTAAACTTTGAGCTTCAGTTGCAAAGTGGATAATTTAATACTCTTTGAAAATATTCTGAGCGTTCCTATTGTGACTGGTTCATTTTCCGTTCCATATTAAATGTTCCTTTTCATCAACTCTGGCAGTGAAAATTCTAGCCTTTCTTCATGAATGGGAACTGTCAACTGCCCATGAACATTACCTAATTCCTTCAGATGGAATTTTTCACTTTCTCTTCCAAGATCATGAAATTATTTTCTTTTATTACTCTAATTTCTTTATTCTGTAGATATCTGCTGCATATATTTTTTCCTTGCTTTGGATAGGTTATAATTTCTTTGAGATAAAGGTTGCATTATATATATATATATTCTTTCCTTCCCCTATTATAATTTCCTTATAGGGGGCACATACTATTTTGTTTAATTGGTGTTCTTATTAACAGAAAACTTTATAAATTAGCTTTCTGTGTATTCAGAAGTGTTGGAAATGACCAAGGACTGGTTTACTTGGGAATAACCTAGTGCTATAAAATGAAAATATTTTAGAGAGGTCTGCACAATATTCATCATAAAAACGTGCAAATTTTCTATTTTTATTGTTATTTAAAATTTATTCTTTCTATTGATTTCTAGAAAGCCCCTTCTTACTCATGTTGATTATGGATATTGAAAAATCATGAAAATAATGAAGGAGGGATTTCTTAATTGTACTAAGAACATATGATATGTCTTGAGCTCTGCACCATTCTTGCAAAACGAGATAAATTATTTATGTTTATCATTCTGGATTTACAATGGGCCACTTTAAATCTGTTACCCAGTGCTTTTCTCAGAGTGACAGTTCCCAGTTACATAAATAATTTTTATCTGATTGGATGTAAGTCTTAGTTCTTCAAATTGTGAAGATGATCTAGCCAAGGTCTTTTTAGTACTGGTTCCATACATGTGAAGATATGAATGACCTCTCTCTATTTACATGACAATTATTAGTATTTCTTGCTCCTTTCTTTATGGCTGTAATTTTTCACACATTCTCGTACAATGCTATGACCTCCCAAAATGATAATAACCACCTAATTCATCACTCTAAATTTGCAAATGAGTCCCAGAGAGATGAAAACAAACACATATCATTGCCACACTGACCAGAGTCCAGGTTTTCCAATTCTATGCAGTGATTTTTTTGGATCATTAAGCTACCAGATGACATATTGAAAATTCATAACACATCAAAATAATACTCATTAATATTAAAGAAGAGCACAGGAAGATGGTGCATGCAATGATAATAGAAAAAAATTAAGCTTACTGTCATTCTTATTTGTCCTTTGATTTAAAAAGTAATTCTGGGAACAGAATATAGCACAAAAAATGTTACCTTCTTTACTTGTGTTCATTTCTTTCATATTAAAAGTATTCTTTGAAACTATTGGAAGCTCTGAAGTACAGAGGGAAATACCAGTGTACCCTAAACACTCCTGAAGTAAGCAAGCATTTGAATTGTGTCTGTTTAAAGAAATAATAAATGATTAAATTTTTGACTTTAACAAAAATCAGTATTCATTTCATTGATATGGTCTCTGATAATGCATTTTTAAAAACAAATAAAACAAAATAAAACACACATAGAAGAAAATCAAAATAAAAAATAAGTAAACCATAACTGATTAGTAACCTGAATTATTATTATTATTATTATTGTTTTTGTTGTTGTTGTTATTATTATTATTTTAAAGAGAGAGGAACAGTATTTAACAGAGAGAGAAAGAGAGAAACAATTTTTATTTAGTTTTTCATATGACTTTTTGTTGCTCTGAGACTTTGTTGTGTACATGGTGCTGGGGTTTGAATTCACGTACTCGTGATTGCCAGACAAATACCTGAACCACTGAGGCACCACTCCAGCCCACCTTAATTAGTTTTTTAAGAAACTTACTTATCTCATTCTGTATGAAAAGGAAATATTTATTGATAATGCTAGATACACAGTAACATGAACAATTCATTGTCAGTTTTATCCTTTAAAACACTAAATAAACTAAACTTTGTCATTACCCTAATAAACTTCTTAGCTTTAGACAGAAAAACCTATAACCTAAAATAATGCGATAAATATTTGTTTATCTAAAGTCATAGTTATAGACTTTCTGGAGCTCTTTTTGTCTCAAAATTTGTGTCATGATAGACTATAAGAAGTAATATATTTTTAGAAATTTAGTTTAATTTTATTTTTATTAAGGAGTAGATTTGTACAAGTATAAATGCATATAATGTAACAATATGATATGCTTTTGATACTAAACCATAGCAGCAATCTCTTTTTTAAAAAACTTTTATTAGTTGAATATGGACTTACAATTGAGAGGGAATCATTATCAAACAATCAAGAGCAAACGTATATTCACATAGTTAACTAAGGCTGATGCCATGCCAAGGTTTCCCCTTTTTGGGTTCCCCATGGTTCTGTGTTTCTCCCAAAAGAACTCTTGTGTTAAGTGGACTTCTCCTGGAGGTCAGAGATGTCCTTCTAAGTTGATTCCCCCATACTCCCTCCCTCCAGTCTCCTAGAGATCCTTCCTAATCCCACCCACTCCCTGCCCCCTCTCTACTTCTCCAGGCATCCTAGGCTAGGTTTCCCCTGTTTGTGTAAAAATTCATACATGTTGAGGCTATTATTAGCTTAGCCATCTAACATACTGTTTCCATTTGTATTCTAGCTTCCACAAATGAGAGAAAACATTCGGCCCTTGAGTCTCTGAGATAGGGATACTTCACTTAGCATAATTTTTTCCATCTCCATCCATTTGGCTTCAAAAGCCATAATATTGTTTTCTCTAATGTCCAAGTAGTATTCCATTATATATATGTACCAAAATAACCACTTGTTGAGTGAGGGGCATCTGTGTTGGTTCCATAATCTAGCTATAGTAAATTGAGCTGCTATAAACATTGATGAAGCTGTATCTCTATTATATGCTGATTCTAACTCGAGTGGGATAGCTACGTCATAAGGTGCTTCCAGCCCTAATGTTTTGAGGATTCTCCACACTGCTTTCCAAAGTGGCTGAACCAGTTTGCAGTCCCACAAGCAATGTGACAGTGTTCCTCTTTTCCCAAAGCCTCTCCAGCATCTGTTGTTATTGCTATTCTTCATTTTTGCCACTCTAAAAGGGGTGAGGTGGAATCTCATTGAAGTTTTGATTTGCATTTCTCTTATCGGTAATGATGTAGAACATTTTCTCTTATATTTGTGGGCTTTCGACTTCCTCTGCTGAGAAGTTTCTTTTTAGATCTGTAGCCCATTTATTGATTGGATTATTTGTGATTTTTTTTGTTTAGATTTTTTAGTTCGTTGTGTATTCTGGATATTATTGTACATTCTGGAGATTAGCTCTCTGTCCGCGGTGTACCAGGCAAAGATTTTCTCTCATTCTGTTGAATCTCTCTTGACACTCTTGACTAATTCTTTAGCTATGCAAATGCTTTTTAGTTTAATTGCATCGTATTCATTTATTCTTGACTTTCCTGTTTGTGCCATGGGAGTTTTGCCCTGTAGTGTTGATCTTACTTCTTTTCCAAGTAAATTTAAAGTTGCTGGCTTAATATCCAGATCTTAGAACCATTTTGATTTAATTTTTGTGCAGGGTCAAAGGTAAGGATCCAATTTCTGTTGTGTACGTATGGCTGTCCAATTTGTCCAACACCATTTGTTGAACAGGCTATCTTTCTTCCACACTATGCTTTTGGCCCCTTTATCAAATATCAGATAGTTAAAGGTATGGGGATTCATCTCAAAATCCTTTGTTCTATTCCATTGGTCTTCAGTTCTGTTTTGATACCAATACCATGCTTATTTTGTTTCTATGGCCCTGTAGTATAATTTCAGGTTAGTTAGGTATTGACATATCCCCTACTTCTTCCTTCCTGCAGAGTAATGTTTTGTCTATTCTGGGTCTTCTGTTATTCCACATGAACTTGAGAATTGCTTTTTCTATATCCATGAAGAATGGCATTAGTATCTTGATGGGGATTGCATTCAATCTGTGTAGGGCTTCGGATAAAAATCACCATTTTGATTATATTAATTCTGCCTAACCATGAGCAGGGAATGTTTTTCCATCTACTGAGGTCTTCTGCATTTTCTTTTTTATGTTTGATAGTTTTCATTAGAGAGGTCCTTAATATCCTTTGTAAGGTTGATGCTCAAGTATTTTATTTTATTTTTTGGAGGAGATGGTAAATGGGAGAGATTACCTGATTTCTTCTGTGGACTTGTTGCTGGAGTAAAGGAAAGATCGTGATTTATTGGTTTGATCTTATAGCCAGCCACTTTGCTGAAATTGCCTATAAGCTTTAGGAGTTTTCTGGCCGATGTTATTGGGTCTTCTAGGTATAGGATCATGTCATCAGCAAAGAAATACAATTTAACTTCCTCTTTTCCTATACAAATTCTTTGATTTCCTTGTCTTGCCTGAGAGCTCTGGAAAGGGTTTCAAGGATTATATTGAATAAGAGTGGTAAAAGTGGACAACTTTGTCTTGTTCCTGAATTAAGTGGAAATGCTTTCAGTCTTTCTCCATTGAGCGTAATGTTGGCTATGGGTCTGTCATAAATGGTTCTTACATAGTTAAAGTATCTTCCCTTGATCCCTATCTTCTCCAGAGTTTTGAACATAAAGGGGTGCTGAATTTTATCAAAGGCTCTTCTGCATCAATTGAGATGATTATATGATTTTAATTTTTAATTCTGTTTAAGTGGTGAATTACATTTATTGATTTGCGTATGTTGAACCAGCTTGTTTTCCTGGAATGAAGCTCACTTGATCATGATGTATTATTTTTTTAAAGTACTTTTGGATCCAATTAGCTAGAATTTTATTAAGGATTTTTTCATCAATGTTCATCAGGGAAATTGGTCTGTAGTTTTCTTTTCTTGACGTGTCTTTGTTGGATTTTGGTATCAGTGTAATATTTGCTTCATAAAAAGTGTTTGGGAGTGATCCCACCCTATCAGTTTCATGGAAGAGCTTATAGAGGATTGGTGTTAACACTTCTTTTAAAGTTTGGTAGAATTCTGCCTTATATCCATCTGGTTCTGGGCTTTTCTTTTCTGGAAGAGCTTTGATTGAGCTTGATTATTGATTATTCTATATTATGCCCCTATAGCAATAAAAAATAACAATATATATATCTCTATATATATTTGTGTATATGTATATATACCTCTGTGTGTATATATATACACGTTATATATATATATATATATATATATATATATATATATATATGGAAATGAATGTGAATTTTCCTGAATTAAATGATTCCATAAGTATTATTTGATATCTTGGGGGTGTTAAAGATTATGTTACACTGTTGATTGTCTCTCTAGATCTCTCCCTATTTTCCCTTTCTCTCCCAACCTCCCCTCCCTCTCCACCTACCCCAAGTCTATGTTTCCCCAAAATTGCATTTTTACATGTTGCTGTGCCCTTGGTGGGTCAAATGCATGAGTTTGACTACCTTTTCACCAAGCTTGTGCTTAGCTCTAGCCTCCAAAACTGAGGGAAAACATTTGACCCTTGACTGCCTGGGTTTGGCTAACTTCACTCAGAGTGATTGCTTCCATTGCCACCCATTTATTTTCAAGGGCAGCAACATTGTTTTTTCTAACAGGTGAGTAAAACTCCATTGTATATATATACCACAGATTTTGGATCCATTCATCCAGTGAGGGACATCTGAGTTGATTCCATAATTTAGCTATTGTAAATTGAACTACTTATGAACATTGATTTTGCTGTGTTGCTGTAATGTGCTGGTTCTAGTTCCTCTGGGAAAATACCCAGAAGAGGGATAACTGGTCATATGGTGGATCTATCCCTAATATTTTGAGGAGTCTCTACGTGCTTTCCAGAAATGACTGTCGGTATGGTGGTTTTCCTATCTACCCATAACCATCCAGCATTTGTTACTCTTTTTATATTCTTCATCTTTGCCAATCTGACTGGAGTGAGGTGAAATCTTAATGCAGTTCTGATTTGCATTTCTCTGATTACTATTGGTTTAGAACACTTTCTCATGTATTCATTGCTCTATTTCCTCTGTTGAGAAATTTCTGTTTAGCTCTCTGGCCCTTTTATTGATTGAATTGTTTATGTTTTTGATATGAAGCGGTTTTTGTTTTGTTTTGTTTTGTTTTAAGGGCTGAGGACCGAACTCGGGGTTGCGCATGCTAGGCAAGTGCTCTGCCACTGAGTTAAATTCCCAACCCCTGATATGAAGTTTTTTAAGTTCTTTGTAAACTTTGGATATTAGTCCCATGTTGGAGGAATCAAAGGCCATGATTATCTCCCATTCTGTAGGTTCTATTTTTATAGTTTGGACCAATTAATTTGCTGAGCAAAATATTTTTAGTTTATTGGCGTCCCACTCACTGATTCTTTTTTGTTTGTTTGTTTTTGTTTTTGACTTAAATTTTCCTTTGTATATTTTTATTAGTACATTATAGTTGTACATAATGAGATTTGTTGTCACATATCCTAGATGCACACAATACAGCAATATAATTTGTTCAGTGTCCCACTTCCCACACTCCACTACCTCCCTCCTCCTGTCCCCTGATCTCTTGTCTTTCTTCTGGGTCCTATATTTTTCCTAAAAAAATCCCAAGTACAATGATATAATTGTTATATCTCAGTCCTTGTTATTCTTTGATATATTTGACAATAGGATTAAATATTTACATTTTTGTACAGGCATGCAGTATAGCTTGTTCAAATATCTTATGCTCTATCTTGCAACTGTATCTCATGAATATTAACATATTGCATTTTTATTCTGTGATTCTAATCCATGAGTTTGTCTGCTTTCTCCCAAGCATGGGTTTAGGCTCAGCCCCCACAAATGAGGGACACCATTCAGCCCTTGACTCTCTCGGTTTGGCTAACTTCACTCAGCATAATTTCTTTCAATGCCACCCATGTACCTTCAATGCATGCAATAGCATTGTTTCTAATAGATGAGTAGAACTCCATTGTATATATATACCAGAGCTTTTGGAGCCATTCATCCAGTGAGGGTCCTACGGATTGGTTCCGTAATTTAGCTATTGTAAATTGAGCTGGTATGAACTTAAATTTTGCTGTGCTACTGTAATATGCTGATTCTAACTCCTCTGAGAAAATGCCCAGAAAAAGGATAGCTGGGTTGTATGGTGGATCCAACTCTAATTCTTTGAGAAGTCTCCACACTGCTTTCCAGAGCAGCTGGACCAGTTTGCAATTCCACCAACAGTGTGCTAATGTTCCTATCTCCCCACAACCCCTCCAGCATTTGTCATTGTATTCTTCATCTTTGCCAGTCTGACTGGGGTGAGGTGAAATATTAAGGTAGTTTTGATTTGCATTTCTCTGATTACCAGTTATTTAGAACACTTTCTCATGTATTCTTTGGCTTGATCAATGTCCTCTGTTGAGTAGTTTCTGGTTAGCTCTCTTGTCCAATTATTGATTGGATTGCTTGTGTTTTAGTTATTGAATTTTTTAAGTTCTTTGTAAATTTTGGATATTAGTCCCTTGTCAGTGGGAATCTCAGACCATGATTCTCTCCCATTCTGTAGGTTGTCTCTTGACTGTTATGACTATTTTCTTGGCTGTACAGAAACTTTTTATTTTATTTTTTTATAAAGAGAGAGGGACAGTGAGAGAGACAGAGAAAGAGAGAAATGACTTTATTTAGTTTTTCACATAGTCTTAGTTTCTCCAACACTTAGTTGTGTATGTGGTGCTGGGGTTTGAACCCGGGTCATCGTGCTTGCCAGGCAAGCGCCAAAACCGCTGAGCCATCGCTCCAGCCCAGAAACTTCTTAATTTAATGGTCCCACTCATTGATTTTTGACTGTAATTCTTTCATGTTAGGTCTTTCATTGATTCTTGACTTTAATTCTTTCACATTGCGAGTCTTGTTGAGGACATCATTGTCAACTCCCATATGCTGGAGTACTGGTCATAATTTATCTTCTAGCATTTTTGTGGTAGATGGTTTTATTCCTACTGCCTTGATCCATCTTGATTTGATTTTTGTTCAGGGTGAGAGATAAGGATCTAATTTCAACTTCCTGCAAATGGCTATCCAGTTTGTCCAGCACCATTTGTTGAACAGGCTGTCTCTCTTCAATATTGTCTTTTGGCACCCTTTATCAAAGATTGGATGTTTAAAGATTTGTGGGTTTGTGTCAGAATCTTCTATTCTATTCTGTTTGTCTTCATTCCTATTTTGATACCAGTACCATGCTATTTTTGTTACTATAGCTCTATAGTATAATTTTGAATATATTTTAAATAGGACTGATTTTCTGATTTTTTTTCTTCTGCCCTATTATTGTTATAGTGTAGGAAAGCTTTTGATTTATGGATCTTTATCTTGTAGCTTGCTACTTTGCCAAATCTATTTATGAGCTCAAGCAGTTTTCTGGTGGAGTTTTTTTTTTTTAATCTTCCAGGTATAGGATCATGATCATGTCATTAGCAAAAAGGGATAGTTTGATGTCTTCTCTTCCTATTCTTGTCCCTTTGTTCTCCTTCTCTTGCTGATGGCTCCAGCTAGGTTTTTGAGGACTACATTGAATCAAAGTGGTGAAAGTGGGCAGCTTTGACATATTCCTGAGTTTATTGGAAATTCTTTCAACTTTTCTCTGGTAAGTATAATACTAGCTGAGGGTTTGGCATATATGGCCTTTATATAGTTAAGATAAGATCTTTTTATCCCTATTTTCTCTAGAGTTTAGTGCATAAGTGGGTATTGGATTTTATTGAATTTTGCTTCTGCATCAATTGAGATGATCATATGGTTTTTGGCTTTAATTCTGTTCAAGTGATGAGTCATATTTATTCATTTGCATATGTTGCATGCCTAGAGTGAGCTCACTTGATCATGATGAATTATCTTCTTTTTTTTTTTTTTTAAGAGAGAGGGACAGTTAGAAAAAAAGAGAATCAATTTCATTTAGTTTTTTATCTAACTTTTGTTGCTCCAACTCCTCGTTTGTACCTGGTGCTGGGGTTCAAACCCATAGACTTGTGGTTGCAAGGTGAGCACTGTAACCACTGAGCCACCGCTTCAGTCCCTGAATTATCTTATTGATGTGTTTTAGAATGTGGTTTGCTAGAACTTTACTGAGGCTTTTTGTGTTGATTTTCATCAGGCATATTGGTCTCTTTTTTTTCTTTGTTTTATTTTTTTTGATGCATCTGTATTGGGCATTTGTATCAGAGTTATGACTGACTCATAAAAAGTGTTTGAATAGTTCACTACTTTTCAATTTCTTGGAATAGCTTAATAAGGAGAGGTGTTAGTGCCTAATAGTTGTGGTAAAACTTAGCAGGGAATCCATTATTTTCTGGCCTTTTACTTTGGAAGAGTTTTAATTGCTACATGGATTTCAGTACCTGTTATTGGGCTTTTTAGGATTTCAATATCACCTTGAGACAATTTGCGGATGCTGTATGAGACTAGAAATTTCTCCATATCTTCCAGATTCTCTAATTTAGAGGAATTTAGTTTATCAAAACATGTTCTAATAATCCATTTGTTTTCTGTGGGGTAAGTGGTGATCATTCCTTTTTTGTTGGAAATTTTGTTGATCTGCCTTAATTCTCTCTTTTTTTTAGTGAGACTAGCTAGGGGGTCTGTCAATTTTATTTATTTTTTCAAAGAATTAGCTCTTTGTATCATCAATTCTTTTTATTGTTTTTGTTGTTGTTATTGCTATTCTTGATTTTGTTTATTTCAGTTCTGGTCTTGATTATTTCCTCTCTTCTTTTGGCTTTGGGATTAGATTATTTTTCCTTTTGTAGGAATTTGAGATGGAGCACAAGCTTATTTATTTGGGATCTCTCCTGATTTTTAATATAGGCAGTCAGTGTTATAAATTTTCCTCTTAAGAATGCTTTCATGCTTTCCCAGAGGTTTTGACATGTTGTGTCTTTATTCTAATTCTCTTTAAAGAATTTCTTGATTTCTGCTCTCATGTCTTCTTGGATTTATTCTTCATTTAATAGGGTACTATTTAATTTCCATGTATATGTGTGTTTGCTGAGATTTTTGAGTTAATTGCTAGGGTTATGACATCATGGTCTGATAGGATACATGGAATAATATCTACTTTTTTATATTTGCTGAGAATTCTTTCGTGAACTAGAATATGATCCATGCACTGCTGAGAAGGTATACTCAACCAATATTGGGTGGAATATTCTATAGATTTCTGTAAAGTACACTTGATTTATGGAGTTATGTAGACTGTTGATCTACTTATTTATTTATTTATATTTTGCTTTGATGATCTGTTAATTGATAATAGAGGAGTATTGAAGTGTCCCAGTATTATCATGTTGAGATTCACAAGTGGTTTAATGTCATGGAGTAATTCTTCCACATAGTTGGGAGCATTGGTGTTTGGAGAGTATATACTTACTCTTGTTATATCTTCCTGTTGTATTGATTCCTTTACTAGGATTTAGTGGTCTTCTTTATCTCTTCTAATTAATTTATGTTTGAAGTCTACATTGTCTGATATAAGTATTGCAACTCCAGCTTGCTTTCTTGGGCTGTATGCCTGGTAGATTCTTTTCCATTCTTTCACCCTCAATCTGTGAGTCTCCTGTAAGCAGCATATTGTTGGATTTTGTTTTTTGATCCAATCTTCTAATTTCTATTTTTTGATAGGTGCATTGAGACCATTCACATTCAGTGTTAGAATAGTTATATGGTTGTGATTCATAGTCATTATGCTTTCTTTTTTCTAAAGTGAGAAGGACAGCAAGAGAGAGATAAAGAGTGAATCAATTTTATTTAGTTTTTCACGTGGCTTTTGTTGTTCAGACACTTTTTGTGTACATGGTGCTGGGGTTTTAACCCAGGTCCTCGCACATGCCAGGCAATCACCATAACCACTGAGCAAACACTCCAGGCCTCATAGTCATTGTGTTTTATTGGTGAGTTCTGTGCTATCTTGGTTGCCTATTGATAGCATGTGCCATTATTGAATTTCCTCTGTTTGTAGATTTTGAGGATGGTTTCATTGGTCTTCTATCTGGAGTTTATTTTTGAGGATTCTCTGTAATGTTGGTTTTCTGTTCTTGAGTGCTGCAAGTTTGATTCTATTATGAAATGTTCTTATTTCCCCATTGAATTTGTTTTTTTTTAAGATTAGCTTTTTTTTTTTTTTTAAGAAAGAGGGACAGTGAGAGAGACAGAGAAAGAGAGAAACAACTTTATTTAGTTTTTTACATGGCCTCTGTTGCTCCAACACTTAGTTGTGTACGTGGTGCTGAGGTTTGAACCCGGGTAGGCAAGCACTGAAACTGCTGAGCCACTGCTCCAGCCCTCCCGCATTGAATTTGAAGCCGAGTTTTGCTGGGTATAATATTCTTGGCTGCATGTTCTGGTCATTCAGACAGTGAAAGATCGCTTTCCAGGATCTTCTTTTTTCTAGTTTCTGTGCTTAAAAGACAGAGGTGATCCTTATTGGTTGCCTCTGAACGTGATTTGGAGTTTCTTCCTTGAAGCTTTTAATATTCTTTCCTTGATTTCTCTATTATGCATTTTAAATATGATGTCTCTGGATGAACTTCTCATTTGATTAGGCCTTTTGTGTACCCTGTATGCTTCCTGGATGAGCATTTCTGACTATATTCTGATATCAGAAAATTTTTATTTTACTTTTTTGTTGAGAATATTCTTTATACAATTCATTTGTGTTTCGATTTCTTCCTATAACCTGATTATTCTTAGAATGTTTCTTCTGATTTCATCCCAGATATTTTGAAAATTCTGTTCACGTTCTATGAGTTTTGTTTTCTTTTTTCTTATCTGTGCACTCAAGCTTCCTCAGCCTATCATCATTGTTAGAGATTCCAGAGGTGAAGTTTTTTCTTTTTTTCTATAGAGGTTAGTCTATTATCAAATTCTTCCATCATTGTTCTAATGTGATTGAAGATTTTAGCTTTGTTACTTCCTTTTTCAGTATGTCTGTCTCCTTGATAATAGAATTTGTCATCTCTTAAATTTTCTCAGTCTCTTCATTAAATGTTCTTTTATCCCATTGTTTCTTTCAATAATGAGATCATTGATATGTATTTCTAGATTTTCATCTCACTTCAGGTCTGTGTGTTCCTTGGTTGGGGAGTTATAGGCTTAAGGTGAGACTTTTCTATTTTGATTACTCATATTTGATAATCTTTTGGATCTCTGAATTGAGTTTCCCTTATGGATCTAGGCTCCAGGACATCCATGTGGAATCTATTGTGCTGAGTAGCCTGATAGATTTTAGAAGCATGGTAGCTGGGGTGCATTGCTGGATCCTGGGGTCTCCTGATGAGCTGGAATGGGCCTCCTACTAGCAAGTGTCAAGACCTGGAATCCTTGACAGCTGGTATGGGCCAAATAGATCTTAACCTGGTTGGTAGTAGGGAATCTTTGTAATGGGTGAAATACGAGTGCTTGCAGGCCCTGAACCTGAGGCCTTGACCCTAGTACAGTGGCTGAGTCAGGGGGGACAAGGGTGGGGATCCTGGGGGCGAGTGAACTACGCATACCTGAAAGCCCTGAACCTTAGGCTTGTATCTGTAAGCAACGGCCAGGTGAGTTGGCTCCAGAGGGGTCCTGGGTGCCAGTGTCCTGAAAGCCCCGAACCTGATGCTTGGATTTATAGGGAGCTTCTGGGCGAGTTGAGTCTGGTGGATATGGGAATGCTGCAAGTGGCTGAGGCCTGGATCTGTGTGCACCAGCTGGGTGGGTCAGCACTGATGGGGTCCTGGGTGTGGGTCAAAGTAATACATTTAAAAATCAACACTTCATAGTCAAAGATGACCTCTTCTGCTCACAGATACTGAGTTACTGACTAATTTACTTCGGTATCCTTTCAAGAGAGGAATTGACGTGATTAACTGACTAATTTCTCTAGGAAGGTGGTGTAGTTTTGCAAATTTTATTTCTAAAATTAAGAACTTATCTATGATATATCTATATATCTCTATCTATCTATCATCTCTCTATCATCCATCTATCACTTTCCCTCTCTACTGTTCTTACTTTTCCTATCTCTTTTTCCCTCTCTCCACTGTGCCAAACTATCCAGTTCACTCGAGGACTGAATTGGTTTTTGAAATAGTATGGTGTTGTACTCTAAGTTATTTCCAGAAGTATACATTTATATATTTCTTTACCTTTTCCTTTGACATCCTGATATTTTATCCCAGGTACAAGCTAACAAATTATCCTCCCACTGTTTCTGAGGTGTTGAGAAAAGATACATGACTCTGGAATAGAGACAAACAGAGAGGGAAGACTGTTCTTGAAACAGAACAGTCTATGAAATCCATGTTTGTTTTGATTCTTTGGCCATATCTCTCCCTGCAGGATGATCTGAAGAAGTTCCAGGAGAATACTGTATATGCAGGGGTTTGTATCACTATTGAGGAAATATGAATTTAGGAATATCATTAGTTTATATCAGTTACTATAAGAATGCTCAGCCTTACCCTGTGCCACAGAGGGAAACATATCTTCATTACCTGGATGGCTGCCAAACATTCCCTTCCCTCCACCCAAGAAGGAGACCTAGCTGTAACTGGTGACCATTCTCCATTCAGGTATCCTTGAAAAGTTAGCTCAGAAGAAAGGGTCAATGATATGTGCAAATGAGAAGACTCCATGGAGAATTCTCTTCTAATAAATGTTGGTAAAATTATCCTTGTTGATCAAGGATGAAGAAAGTACGGATAGAGTTAATTATTGTGCAGAGGAGGGGTTTAACTGTGTCCTCTGGAATAAAATTGCGTTCTATTTTTATCTTAAGCTAAAACAATGAATACACACAACTATAATCAAAAGTTGTTATGATATAGTTGCAACAATGAAATTAATGAAATAGTAGTGCCCAATGTTAGACAGTTCATGAAGAAACAGGAACTCTCATTAATGCCAGTATTAACAGGTCGGCACTTTACTTTAACAGGCAAATTTGTTATTATAAATCAAAAAATCTAAAATGTGTGTATCAAATACTCTAGAATTTTTTCAAAGAAATAAATACAAGAAAGACAAATACTTTTCTGTTTTAATGAAAACCAGAAAATAAAAATTACCTACCTCACAAATAAAAAAGAGAGAAATTAAGAAATTTTTGTTCACCCTTATAGTAGATTATACTATATATTTCAAAACATGTTATGGAATAATTCACATTGTATGTGACTTATGCATAAATATTTACAGTTTAGTACTACAGGCTAAAAAATGGAGTGTACCACAAATCAATACTTTTTTTGTTTGTTTTGTTTTCTTTTAAAGAGAGAAAGGAACAGAGGGAGAAAAAAGAATAAATTTTTTATTTAATTTTTCATGTGGCCTCAGTTGCTCCAACACTTTGTGTACTTGGTGCTGGGGTTTTAACTCCAGACCTTGCACTTGCCAGGCAAGCGCCTTAACCACTGAGCCACTTTTCCAGCCCACAAATCAATACTTTTTTTTTTTTTAACAGAAAGTATGTTCAGATGAATTTTGTATATAATAGAGAGATATGGAATAGAGAGATCTACTAAAATGGTTACATTGAAGATGATTGGGGGGAAAAGCAAATTTTTTAGTTATCTGTTAATAAATTTCTTTGCTTTCTATCTTGTCTAAGTTCTTCATATTATTTTTAATCATTATGTATGTCCTATTTTATAATTTAAATCATGCTTACTGTTTAAAATTAAATAAAATAAATAGTCTTCACTATTTATAGGATCTACTAAATATATATATGAAGTATTAATTTAATATTATACAACATTTAATAAATAGCAAATATTTGCCATTTGCTGCAAATTTTATGAACTGATTTTAAAATATAATTTTAATGATATTTATCCCAAATCATTACACATTGCTTATATCAGATCATTTTGTTGTTCACCATAAATATACACAAGTGCTATATGAATTAAAATTTTAAAAATAAAAAACTATTTTAGTAAAATACTAATATAAATCATATTTAACTTTAAATCACATTCATCAAATGTCACACAAAAATAATATAATTATTTAAGTTTTTATGTTTTAAATACTATAATTCAGTAGTAAAGAACTTAGCGCACACACAAAACTGAGGGAAAGCAAGAATTTTTGGAACACAGCTTTGAGTATAAACACATTTAAATAAAAGATGTGTCCCAAACATAATGAAAACTTTATCTACTAAATCTCTCATTTTCTATTCATAAAACTCATTTGTTTTTCATGGTGGGCTAGATGATTTTTCTTTGTCCTCATTCCCACCTAATGCCCACCACCATTCTGCCCCTGTCTTATGCCCAAGGGTGCTGTCCTCTGCTGACAATATCCCCATTGCACATTCAGTGGTATTATGTGAGACCTCATGGGTGTACAGACCCCGTGAAAATCCTAGCAGGCTGCCCATGAATTTTTTCTATCTCTTCCACCATGAAAAATAAGTGTATAAAATTCATCATGAGAGCTTAACTGATACATCCAATACCTGTCAATTAGATCAATTAACAATTAGTTTAAACTGAGAACCAAAATTTTAAGTGTGCATATGTGTTTTCATGTAAAATTCAATGAGATTATTCTCCGCATGCTGATGAGACTCTCCAACACTCTTCTTTGGTTAACAGGGCAGAGATTTTTGGGTAAAGTTTAGGATGAGATGCAATGTAATAAGAGAATTTGCTAATAAATAATTTTTGTTTGGTAAAGAGTATTAGGACAGCTGGGAGACCATTAAAGGAAAGGGACCCCATTTAATTTGTAATGCCAACTATACTAGCATATTTGTGACAGAGTTATTTCTACTGAGTCAAATCTAGGTTTTTTTTTTAATCTCCCCTCAGGAATTCAATTTAAAAAAGCATTATTTATTTATGATGCCAATTATTAGAAGAACTATATATAATTATTGAGTTATTATAAAGACAGAAAAACAAATATTGATTACAATTCTTAGAATTGATGCTTACTGTTGAAAACATACAAATTTAGAACAAAAAGGATATATGAATCCTTGGTTTACCATATTAGCACAGATGCTTTTTAAAAACATTACATCCTTGAACATATAATAAACGAACAGTAGTTCCAAGGTTTCTTGAAGTTATAAAAACAGGCTTATCAAAAAAGAAAGAACTGCAGCTGAAACTTTTCTCCTGGTAGCAAATGCTGTAGTGTAGATATGCCACAAACAGATGGTGCAGAGGATGTGAGATGGCTCGATGATGGGAGGATAATATCACTGAACTAGAATAAATTTGTGCTTGAGCCTGAGGATGGAATTGTTCAGAAAAATAGATAAGAATCTAGCACTTTGGGGTTGGAATCACAGAGATAACTGCTTAATATCTAAATAATTGCTCTACAAATAACAGAAGAGATTGAGGAGGCAACTGAATTGTAAGATATATCAAAGAAGAGTAGTCATCTTCCTATTGGAATGGTAATGCAAGGGTAAGCCCAAGGAACTCTGTAGAGCCATATAAGACTGCAAAGTTTAAATAAATGCACATCTACGTATTCCTCCAAGCACTCCTCAGTCTCTGCAAGCCAGGATTTCTTAACATATGGCATGTGGGCATGCAGACTCTTTTATATGTGTAGATCTGTATGCAAAATGAGGAGGAATGTGGAATTGAAATGTGATAATTGTCCTTTTGTGCTTGTTCTTTTGGGAATCCCTGTGTGTATCAAGGAGTGATGTGGGTGAGAAAAGCCAGTAGAAGGCAGCCGCAGGTCCTGTTCAGTGGAATCATCTATTGTTGACACCAGTAGTGAAGAACCATAATGTGTTTATTGATCTCTCCTATATTGACGTTTGAAGTATCTCCCATATGGAAAATCAGAATGGCCAGTTGTGCACTTATTTACACAGAACAATGTTTTGAATTAGTTGAGTGTGGAGGTGTACATTTTTGCATAATTTAGCATACGGTTGAATTTTTTGAATTAAACATGTACAGAGTAGAGATTTGAGGTTTATTTTTATTTCAAGATCAATTCAATAACTGAATATAAGTTTAACAATACAATTTCTTATTTAAAAATTATTTGAATTTTGAGCATTGAACAATGTAGTTTAATTAAAAAGAAAAAAAATGATATTGTTCTTACCTCACTTAGATTTTTCTCCTACTCCCACCTTTATCTTAACTCATGTTATGATTCTACTCATCAACATGAACATGGCTAATTTAAAAAACTCTTGATGGACATCAATATGTTTTATATAACTCTTCTATGCATATTTAATGATAAAAGATACTGTTAAGTTAAAATTTGGAGAAATGGGAAGAAAAAATCCAAGAGGCAGAGTTTGAGAAAATAAATCATGAAAACAATCTGTTTTTAAATAGAAGACAATTTAAAAAGTCAAAAGAATGGTGAACAGTGCCATATACAAGTGTTAATTGAGTATAATAAATATTACGTGTAAGTTGCAGAAGAGTTAATGGTGGAAGTGTCAGAAGTCTTTTATATTAATAATTTTAAGTATAGCATACATATAGAAAAGTGTTCAAATCAGTTACATGACTTGATAAATTTTTGAAATTTTTTATATTATGTGTGTATGTGTTGTGAAATAGTCACCTGAAACTAACATATCCATCATTTCATATAGTTACCTCTTTTTGTGTGCTATGAGAACATTGAAGATATAGGCTTTTAAAGCTTCTCAAGTATACGATAAAGTATTGTTAATTATAGCCACAGTGTTGTATATCAACTCTCTAGAACATATTCATCTTGCATAATTGAAGCTTTATACTCCTTGACAGCCATTTCTCCATTTTCTTCTGCACTCAGCTGATAACCATCACTTTACTCTTTATCTCTATGGGTTTGGCTATTTTAGATTCCACTCATAAGTGAGATCATGCAGTATTTTTCATTCTGCATCTGATTTATTTCACTTAGCATGTCTGTGTTCAGCCAGAGTGTCACAAATAAAACCATAAAAGGATATGTAGGATGCATCCATACCTTAATTTTGGTGAATAAGGCCAAAAGACATAGGGGAATGTAGCTATCTCTTTGACATACAGATTTCATTTCCTACGGACATATACTCAGGAGTAGGGCTGCTGGATGATAACATAGATTAAACTTTTTGAGAAGCCTCCTCATTTTCCATAGTAGAAATACTAGACTCCTACTGATGGTGTAAGAGGGTTCACCTTTCTCTACATCCTTGCCAACACTTACCTTTAATCTTTGTGATAATAGATATTTTACCAGGTTTGGAGTGATTTTTCATTGTGCTTTTGATTTTTAGTGCCCTGATAGTAATACACACCTTTGTATATGCCAGTCAGCTATTTGAATATATTTCTTAAAAAACACGTCTATTCAGCTTCCTGGTCCATTTTCTAATGGATTTCCACTTTCTTTCTTTTACTGTCATGTTGCATGAATTTCTTTTGTATGCTAAATATTAACCTCTTTCAGATAAAATATTTGCAAATATTTTTTCCATTTCATATTTTGCCTTTTCAATTAGTTGATTGTTCGCATAGCCATACAAAAGCTTTTCAGTTTTATGTAATCCCATTTGTCTATTTTTCTTTAGTTGCCTATTTGTACCTTGCTATTATAACCATAAATAATGGTCTAGACCAATGTCTAGATATGATCAAATAAATTTGAAGATTCATTTCCTTTGTATTTCATTCTAATTATTTTATGGTATCAGGAATTGCACTTAAGTTTTTAATCCATTTGGAATTGATTTTTGTATATATTGTGAGATAAGGATCAAATTTCATTATTCCACATGTGGATATTCAGTTTTCCAGACAATTTTCCAAATACTATCCTTCTGCCGTTTGAGGTTCATGATATTCTTATCAAAGATTAGTTGATCATAGATATTGAGGGTTTATTTCTGAGATCTGTGTTCAGTTCCATTTATCACTTAGTCTGTTTTATGTGATTATCATACTATTTTGTTTACTGTATTTTTGTAGCATAATTTAAAATCAGAAAGTGTGATGTTTCTTGATAAAGTTTGCTTTCAATATTGGCAGTAATTTTTTGTAAAACCATTTGTATCTTAGATTTTTTATTGTTTCTTTTGAGAATGCAATTGGACTACAAAGCTGCACTCATCAAAATAGTATAGTACTAACATAAAACAGCACATATTAATGGAATATAACAGAGGCTAGAGGTCCACCCATGCGTCAGTCAACTGAGATTTGTCAAAGCTGCTAAGAAAATGCATTGGAGAAAGAACAATCTTCAAAAAACAATGCTGGGAAAATTTAATAGCCACACAGGAGAATGATACCAGATTTCCATCTCTCACCAGTTACAAAAACAAACACACAATAAATTAAATACTCAAATGTAAGACCTGAAACTATGCAGCTACCAGAAGAAAACAGGTGAAGCACTCAGGACATTGGAATGGGAAATTTCCCCAATGGGGCCTTTATGTACAAGACCACAGAAACAAAGGAAACAGAAAGAAAAATAGATAATAGGGAATTACATGAAACAAAAAGATTTGACATAGCAATATCAACAGTCAACAAGGTAAAGAGACAGTTTACAGAATGAAAGAAAATATTTACAAACTATAATCTGACAAGGGATTGGTATCCAGAATACAAGAGGAACTCTAAAGACTCATTAGCAAAAAAGTCAAATAATCTGATTAAAAAATGAGCTATGAACCTAAATAGACCTTTCTCAAAACATGATATACAAGTGATCTACAGGTATATAAAAAATACTCAACAACATTGATCATAAGGGAAAGGTAAATCAAAACCACAATTATTACCTCACTCTAATGAGAATGACTATTATCAAAAAGACAAAAGAATAAAAGTGCTAGTGAATAAATCCAGAAATACGAACACTTTGCATGCTGTTAGTGGGAATATAAATTAGTACAGCCATTATGAGTAATAATTTGGAAGATTCTTGAAAAATTAGAAAAACAACCACCATATGATCCAGAATTACCACTTCTGGGTATGTCAAAGACACATCTGCAATTTCATGTTCAATGCAGTACTAATACAATAGCCAAGAAATAGAAACAAAATAAGTGTCTATCAACTGATGAGTAGATGAAGAAAATGTGGTACATATATATTTGTTAAGTCATTTAACAAATGAAATCTTATCATCTGAAACAACATGGATGGAACTAATGATCATTATTTTAATTGAAATAAGTCAGCATGGATAGATTTAACTCACGTGTGAAAAAATGATATTCTAGATGTTGAGAGTGGAAAGATTGTTACCAGAGACAAGAAAATGGACAGGGATGGATATTGACCAGTAAGTACTAAGTTACAGTTAAGAGAAAGAAGCTCTGGTACACACAGAAGGGTAACTAAAAATAACAATAATGTACTGTACATTTCAAAAAGACAGAAGGAAATATTTTTAAATATTTTTACTAAAGAAATTATAAATGTTTAAGGACATAGATTTTGAAACTGATTTAAATATTTTTAAATGTATACATGTATTGAAACATTACATAGTTTCCCTTTTATGTGGACCATTTTTATATATCTGTTAAAATAGATTTAAAAGGAGAATGCAACTGGGATTTTGATAGGAATTACATTTAATCTGCAGACTATTTTGGTTAGTATGGGTACTGAAACAATATTAGTTCAAGTTTATGAACATGAGATGACTTTCCATTTATATATGCCTTCCTTAATTTTCTTCATCATTGTTTTATATTTTTAAAATGAAGGTTTTTTTTTTTTTTTATAAATCTGTTTGGTTAAGATTATTCCTAATAGTTTGTTCCTATGGTTGTGGTTATAAACGGAATTGGCTTCTTAATTTCCTGTTAGGATTGTTTATTATTTATAAATAAAAGCATGATTTAGTTCTGTATGTTATTTTACATTCTGAAACTGGAATCAATTTGCTAGCCATTATGGTCTAAAGGTTTTTGTTCCCCCAACCACCACTAAATTCATACATTGAAATTTTAAACATCCAGAAGATGGTATTAGGAAGTGCAGTTTGGGGGAGGTGATTAAGACATGAGGTCACAGCACTTATAATTGAGATTAGTGCCCAGTTCATAGTAGATGGGTTAAGATATTAATTCTGACATTTGTTGGTGAGTTTTGGTTTTTTTTTTCTGAAACATATATGATCATTTTGTCTGAAAACAGAAATCAGTTTGACTTCTTCCTTTTGATTTTTAAAGGTTAATATTTTTGTTGTGTATAGTAGTCCTGGTTGGTAGGTATTTTCTCTTTTAGGATTTTCTGTTATATCAAACCATTCTTTTCTTACCTGCAAAGTTTCTAGTGAGGCATCTACTGAGATCCTATGGAATTTCCCTTTTCTGAATCATATTGCTCTTCCATTACTATTTCAAATATTCTCTCTGTCCTTGACTTTTGGAAATTTTATGACATGTCTTATTCCGTGTTCTTTAAATTTTTCTATTTAGTAACTCTTGAGTTTCATTAACCTGGAAGTTCACTTTGCTTCCAAGACTTAGGACACTTTTAGTTATTATTTCTTTTTTTTAGTTATTATTTCTTTAAATATATGTTCCATCCATTTTCTCTGTCTTCTCTTTATTGAACATTTGTAATGTATATTTTGGCAAGCTTAATGGTGTCCCATGATCCATAGGCTTTCTACAGTTTTCCATTCTTTTTTTTTTTTTTTTCTTCTCTGACAGGATAGTTTCAAAGAACCTGTTTTTGAGTTTTGCAGATTCTTTAGCTTAACTGAGCCTTCAGCTGACACTCTCCTTTACATTTTTCACTTCATTATTGTGTTCTTCAGCACTAGAATATTGCTTCCTTTTTATGATGTCTATATCTTCATTGAATTTCTGGCTGTGTTCATGCATTTTTCTCCCTGATGTTGAACTATCTATTTGGATTCTCTTTTAAGTTGCTGAGTTTTCTTTAATGTCATAGTCATTAATTTCTTTGGGGTCAAAAAAATCATAGTGTTGGGGCTGGAGCGGTGGTTCAGTGGTTTCTGCGCTTGCCTAGCAAGCACAAGGACTTAGGTTCAAACCCCAGCACCATGTACACAACTAAATATTGGAGCAACGAAGGCCATGTGAAAAAATAAATAAAGTTGTTTCTCACTTTCTCTGTCTCTCTCACTGTCCCTCTCTCTTTTAAAAAAAAATCATAGTGTTCCTTTGGTGGTATAATTCCTAGAATTTTTTTGTTTCTTGTAGTCTTGGGTTTGTGTCTTCACATTTAATGGATCTGTCACCTCTTTAGGCTTTAGTAGGGAACAGTTTTTACTTAAGAGTATGTGGGTGTTGGGCACTGGATAGAAGGGGTGCAAGAATTACAGTTACGGGTGAGTACCACAGCAATTCAAACTCAGAGGGGAGCAGGTCCAGCAGCATGGCCTCTGTAGAGTTTCATCAGCTAATTTCAGCATCAGAAAATACTGCTGGAGTCCTTGATAGTTAATGCTGTGTGTAAATTCTCGTAGTGGTGGTGAAGTCTACTTTAGTCCAAACAACAAAGATTGCTGGGGTGTTATCATTCCCTTTTCCTCTATGGGGGAATGTCACGGCCAAGAAAATCTCCCTTGATGCTGAGTCTGATATTTTTCTACAAATGTGATGGCACTGTATGGATCTTGAGTCTAAGCATATTAACCATGGTGGTGGTGTGAGTATTTATCTGAGACACAAATGCACACCAATTAGAAAGTTAGTTTCTGGCAATCAGGGGTGCATGGGATGATATAGTATTTGGTCTGCGTACAGCTACACTTGCCATACCTGTATGTCTGGTATTTTAGGTGCAGGTTTATGCTGAGTGGCAGATAATCTTGCGTAAGGGTATGGTTGTGGGAGGAGCTGATGTCTTTGGCATAGTGAGAGATGGGGCAAAGAGTGTAATGATGAATCAGGTGAAGCAGGTCATCTCTCAGCTGCCACAGATTTAGGGAAATGTCCAGAGGTAGTTTCTGGTGGAGGATCCACGGTGACCACTTCTCTGAAAGGTGACTGAAGCTGGTCCTTGAGGGAGGCTCAGCAGTATGGTCTCCAGGCAGCACCATATGATGATTCTATGTGTTTAAATACTACAAGCAACCTTGGTAGAGAAAGCTGTGGGGTGAGAAGTGCTACTATGTTTCTTCTACTTTGCTTTTCCCTCATCAGGAAAAGGTCATGCCAAATGGATTCTCATTAATACCAAGCTGATATGGGATGGGGGTGTTGCAGCCATGATGCTTTTTAAATGTTCCTCTGTCAGCATTATCAGTGTCTATATTCCATGGGGTCTTTGCAACCTTTTTGTTATACTCCAGAGCTTTCCCAGAACTATCATGATCAGCATGTAGTTTGTTGATTATGTGGGTGGGATGAGCTTTAGAATCTTCATCTGTCATCTTGCTGATGACACTTGATAATTTATTTTTTTTTCATTTTGTTTTCTTCTCTCTACCATACTTTCTAAAGATTCCAAAGTGAGTTAACGTTTTAGTGAGAGTTTTCTAGAGGAAGAGAATCAGCAGTATGTATGTATATGTATGTGTGTGTTTGTGTGTGTGTGTGTAGGTATGTATATATATAAATATATACATATTTATATTTATATTTATATATAAATATATATATATATATTTATTTATTAAATTGGTTTACACAACCAAAGGCTGGATAGTCCCAGAATGGCCACCTGCAGGCTGGAGTACTGGAGAAACCATTAGCTGTGTAGTCCAGGATGCGAAAACCTCAGAACAAAAGGGATCAACAATGTTATCACAGTCTGGGACTGAAGGTCTAGAAATTCCATGCATAATTTCTAGGCACAGTCCACTTTGAAAGAGTGAAAGAGATGAAGTATGATGTCCTCAGAAGATCATGGATGCAGTCAAGAACCTAGTTAAGAAGAATCGGACTTGCATCTGCTTCTTGCAAGTGGTGCATTCAGCAGTGGCTGTAGCCAGATCAGCCTTGGTGAGGGGAAGTCCATGTTGCTGAGCCCATGCATAAACATCAACACTGTCACCATGAGTGCTTTGTTCATGAATCCATTGAACAATGACAGGGGTGGCTGTGGAAAGGGTTGACTGGTATCCACAGACTGGGTCATCTTATCTACTTGATAATTAAAGACTTCCACTTTTGAGGTCACCTTTTGGTGAACATTTACATGAGACTTAAATATCTTCACACCCTTTGCCTATTCAGAGATATCTATCTGCATACCTCTTCCCCAAGTGTTCTTCTCACCAATTTTCCAATAATGTTCTTTCCAGGTCCCTGACCATTCAGCCAATCAATGATTACATCCCATGAATTGTTATAAAGTTGCACATGTGGCCATTTTTCCTTTCAGGCAAAACTCACAACCATGTGCACTACCCAAAGTCTGCCCATTGTGAAGATATCCCTTCATCACTGTCCTTCAGGGTTGTTCCAGAAAGGCAGTAGCTGCAGCAGCTGTCTACTCCTGGGTGGAACCTTCATATCATACATAACCATCTATAAACCAGGCTGCAGTCTTCTCTTTGTTTATTGATCTTAGGTATACCCCATGAAGACATAGGTTTGTGCAGAAGGACAGAACTATTTCAGCAAGAGTAGGAACCATTGGCATTTGGGCTAATTCTTCATGTGACCTTTGGGTCATGCCTAGGCTCAATCAGATATGTACCACCTCCACTTGATAATAAAATATTTCTGTGCACGTTCAACTTTATGACTTGGTGGGTCAGATAATACCCAATTCATGAGAGGCAGCTCAGCTGACATAGTAACTTGGTGGCCCATGGTCAAGCATTCAGCTTCTACTAAGTTCCATTAGCAGGCCAAGAGCTTTTCTTAAAGGTAGTTGACTGCAGATGATGGCAGGGTTTTACTCCCAAATCCCAATGTCCTCCTCTGTGATTCACCTATGAGGGCTTGCCATAGAATCCAGACAGCATCCCTATCTGCCACTGACACCTCAAGTACCACTGGGTCTTCAGGGTTATATGCTAAATGAGCAGAGCAACCTGTACAGTGCCTGGACCTGTTGTAGAGCCTTTTCCATTCTGGGACCCACTCAAAACAAGCTTTTCAAGTCACTTGGTACATGGTCCAAAGTAAAATGCCCAATTGTGCAATGTGATGCCTTCAAAATCCAAATAGGCCCACCAGGTGTTGTGCTTCTTTCTTGTTTGTAGTAGGGGCCAAATGCAACAATTTATCCTTTACCTTAGAAAGAATGTTTCAGCAGGCCCCACACCACTGGACTCCTAGAAATTTTACTGAAGTTGAAGGCTCTTGAATTTTAGTGGGATTTATTTCCCATCCTCTGATATGCAAATGCTTCACTAGTAAGTTCAGAGTGGCTGCTACCTCTTTCTCAGTTGGGCCAATCAACATAATGTCATAAAGTAATGGATCAATGTAACATCTTGTGGAAGAGGAAGACAATCAAGATCTCATGAACTATTAATCAGGGCTGGGGAATTGACATACCTTTGAGGAAGAACAATGAAGGTATATTGCTGGCAAGGCAATTGCTACTGGTGGTCCTTATGGATAGGAATGAAGAAAAAAAGCATTTTTCAAATCTATAGCTGCATAACAAGTACCAGGAGATGTGTTAATCTGCTTACGTAAATAAACTATGTCTGGTAGAACAACTGTAATGGGAGTCACCACCTGCGTAAGCTTATGATAATAATCAATTGTCATTGTCCAATATCCATCCTTTTTCTGCACAGTCCAAATAGGAGAGTTATTTTTTTAAAGAGACAAGGACAGTGAGAGAGACAGAGATAGAGAATTAATTTTTATTGAGTTTTTCACATGGCTTTCGTTGCTCTGACACTTAGTTGTGTACGTGGGTGCTGGGGTTTGAACCCTTGTACTTGCGCATACAAGTCAAGCACCTTAACCCCTGAGCCACCACTCCAGCCCCCAAATAGGAGAGTTGAATGGGGATGTTTTGGGAATCAGTGCACCTGCATCCTTCACATCCTTGATTGTGGCACTAACTTCAACAATCCCTCTGGGGATATAGTATTGCTTTTGACTTACTCTTTTCCCAGGTATATGAAACTCCAAAGGTTTCCATCTGGCCTTTTCCACCATAATAGTCCTCACTCCACAGGTTAGGTGATTTTGCCAAGTGTTAAGTATATATATCAGTGTATTTATCCCAATTCTGGAAGTGGGGAATAACCCCATGACGATTTTGGGTGCCGTTGGACCCACTGTGAGTCGGATCTTGGCCAAAACTCCATTGATCACCTGACTCCCATAAGACTCTACTTTTATTGGAGGGCCACAATGGTATTTTGGGTCTCCTGGAATCAATGCCAATCCAGAACCTGAGTCTAATAGTCTCCAAAAGGTCTGGTCATTGCCTTTACCTTAATGCACTGTTAATCTGGTAAAAGGCTTTAGGTACTTTTGGGGAAAGATGGGAGAAATATTAACAGTGAAGCTCCTATTCATGTTGACTGGAATGAGGCAGTGGCTCAAATCGTCATCTGAGACTGTGAGAAGCCACACTGACGTTGTGGAACCAAAGAGAGAGGAGCCAACTTTAAGCCTTATAATTAATGTAGCAAGTAAATACCAAAGAACACCAAACTGGAGACTCCCGAGTTTTGACTGGCTAACAGAAAGAAGCCTTTTAACCCTAGTAGGCTGTATATTATCTAGGCCTTATGTTAAACAGGACCTATACATTATGAAATTCCATTAAAAGCATAAACCAAAGAAGCCAAGAAATCTATTTTTAAGGGCAACGGATGTGTTCTATAAAAATATTTGTCAACTTTGGTTACACAAGAAACAGAATAAGGTAGAAATCATAGTCACTGAATTAGTACTTAAATAAAAATAAAATAGTTTAACTTCATATTTTCTCCAGATTATATTATGAAGACTTTAAATATTTTGATACTTTGAGATATGGGAGGAGTAAGTCTCTTAAATTAATTCTTTCTTAATATTATTTTTTATTGGTTCAACATAGTCTGATGAGGAGGAAATCATCATTATATATTCATACATAGGTATTGACAAAGTAAATTAAGCCATATCTTTGACCAGGATCTCCAACTTGCTATAAATCATAGATAAAATATATTACTAAATTTGACAAGCTTGTGTATGGGGGGTGTGTGTGTATGTGTGTGTGTCTGTTTGTATACACATGCAAGAGACAGCTAGAATCAGGAATTAAGCATGTTTTAACATAATGCTTTCATTGTTTTAAGGATAGAAACTCAGTTCTCCCTTCACCAATTTTATTTTACAGCATACTTTTATCAAATAGAAGATAAAAATTTATCTTGGCAAAATCAGAATTGGGACATTTCTGAGTTCCCATGTGGAATATAATAAATTCTCAGGAGAGATGACCTTTTCATTTGGAGTCAGTCATTTGAACAGTCAGAGGATACAGAATAACATAAAAAAAGCATGATGTTTCATAGGCAAAACTACTAACCCATGGTTAAGTCCTAATGACTTTAGATTCATTATTGTAAAAACAGAACATATTTTATTTGCATCAGAAAGTGTTTGCTTTACAGAAAAAATTGTAATGATTTCATATAAAAGGTAATCTTGTTTATAAAAATCATCATTTTAAAAAGTATGAATATACTCTGGGATTAATTTTAATATTAGCTATGATAATATTATTAATCATCATACTTGCAATGAGACTGGTACTAGGGACTTTGCATACATTTATAGTATTTATTTATTTATGGTGGTGGGGATTGAACTGATGAACATTTACCATTGACCTTTATTTTTATTTTAACACAGGGTCTCACTAAGATACTGAGGCTGGCCTGGAACTTGGGTTCTTCCTGCCTTATCTTCCCAAGTTGCTGGGATTACAGGTATGACTCACCACTCTGACTTATGTTTGTTTTTGTTTTATTTTGTTTTTAGGGGGAGAGAG
Organism: Aplodontia rufa; assembly: GCA_004027875.1. Lineage (NCBI taxonomy): Eukaryota > Metazoa > Chordata > Mammalia > Rodentia > Aplodontiidae > Aplodontia > Aplodontia rufa. Next base: position 12,989 of record PVKS010008725.1, on the reverse strand, counting down.
AGAGAGAGAGAGAGAGAGAGATATGGGGGGAGACAGAAAGAAAGAATCACTTTATTCATTTAAAAAATTTTTTTTCATCTGGCCCTTACTTCTCTGACACCTAGTTAAGTACGTTGTACTGAGTTTTGAACCCGGTTCCTCATGCATACCAGGCAAATGCTCTATCATTGAGCTACTGCTCTAGTCCATGCTTGTTTTTTAAACTAACAATTTAGTTTGACGTTATGATTAAAGTTTTGAGGATGAACAAACTAAGACACATAAAAATTTACTTGGCCTGAGTCACAATAATAATAAATGATAGAATTAAAATTCAAATTCCGGTCTGTCTAATTTTAAAATCATGTTCTTTCTTTAGTATCACTGTGATTCATTTCTTGACCAAAAGTTAAATATAGAAAATAGGAGGAATTTTAATATACTTGATATGACAAAGGGAATTCTAGACTCAGTAAAATACTTGAGGGTTATCTAGCCAGTATACAAAATGTATACATACATTGGTATGCTTTTTAATGCTGCCTAAATATTATCCCAACTAATCTTTCTATTAATTTATCTGTTTGTATTATGTTTTATGGCTAAGTGAAAGAAATTACATAAGCAGATGGGATTTCATGCTTGTTTAACTAATTATCTTTCCTCTTTGGAGCTTTAAGTGTATGCAATATAAATTTTTTTATACTTACACAAATATAATCACAGATATTGAAATAATAGATGATACTATCCATCTTCTACAATGACATAAAATACATATATCATGTGAGAAAGATCAATAAAATGTCAATATGGACTTGGCTTCATAAGAAAGGGACATTTCTTCAAGGATAGTTTAAGTCTTGGGATGAGGACACAATCGAAAGCTAATACATCTGTATTATAATAAAAAAAGCCATTTTAAAGCAATTTGATGCTCATTGACTACATTCAAATGAATTTTTAAGATTATAAAGCCTGTCTTGTCTGCCAAGGACAAATGAATGGCAACAACTCAACCAACTGTATTGATTCTACATAGGATTAAAAATCTTTCCTCCTACATCGTTAGTGAATAAAACTGCAGACACTTTTTGGCAGAGATTAAGTAAGGTTCTGGGTGTTTTCTTTCTGTGTATTCATTGAAACTATAATCAAAACCTTTACTAATTTGAGCATTCTATTAAAAAATAAGTACCATAGGTAAGTATCTAGGTTTTAAAATACCTATGCTTTTCTGATCCCAATATTATGCAGAAAAAATTACCAAAAGTTTCCTAACTTTCATCAATGAATTTTTGATTGTTAATGAGTGCAGTCTATGATTCTTCAAAATGTATTGTTAATCTTTGTATACAATATTAATATTTGTGCTCTATGCCAAGATAAAAAATTCATCTTTTCAGTCACTTTTTAATAGGCTTTATTTTTAATATTACATTAATGTTCACAGCAAAATTGAGGGACAAAAGCATGATCCATATAAACCCTGTGTTCCTACAGGCATACAACCTTCCTGAAAATATCCTGCATTACATTTGTTACAATTTATGAGACTATGCTATTAGGTAGTAATCACCCAAAGTCTACAATTTATACTATGGGTCTCCTTTGGTGTTGTACATTCCATGATTTGAACAAATACACAATACTGTGTATCCACTGTTGTAGTATCACAGAGAAGAATTCACTTCACTGAACGTCTCTGTGTCCTGCCCATTCTTTTATCCCTCCCCTGTAGCCTTTGGAAGCCACTCATGCTTTTACTGTCCCATAGTTTTTCTTTTTCCAGTATATAATGTAGTTGGAATCATATAGTTCATAGCCTTTTCACATTGGCTTCTTTCACTGGGTAACATGTGTTTGAAATTTCCCTATGTGCTCTTATGGCTTAAAAGTTCATTTCCTTTTACTTCATTGTGAATGAATAACATTTCATTGTCTGATGCATTACAATTTATTCATTCCTCTACTGAAGGACATGGTGGGTTACTTCCAACTTGTGGCAATTATGATTCAAGCTGCTATAAATTTCTCTGAGTAGGTTTTTGTATGGACATAAATTTTAATTCCCTTTAAATAATTACAAAGGAGCATGATTGATATAGTAAGAAACATTTAATTTGAAAGAAACTACCAAATTGCTTTCCAAATTGGTTACACCATTTTGCATTTCTACTAGCAATGGAGGAAAGTTCCTATTTCTCCTTATTTTTGCCTGGATTTGTTTTATTTTGTCATTGTAAAAGATGTGTGGTAGTGCCATATTTTTTTTTAAAACCTCAGTTTCTTCCCCAAATATTTCTATACCCAAAGCCTATATCTTGAATGGAATATTGTACAGTTGACCAAAATCAAATTTGGAAGAAAAAGGTAATCAATTGTTACCAGATTTTTAAGTCTATGGTAAGTGACTGGTGTCAAATCATCTCAAGTTTTAAAAGTACAAATAACTCTTTTCCAGGCAAACAAAATAATTAAAAGCATAGGCTGCCAGGGCTCTCTAAGTATGAATGAAACATCTACCTTGTATAGTCATGTGATCTTAGGAAACTGACGACTCTGGGTTTCAGTTATTTTATATGCAAAATGAAGATAATTATAATACTGATTTTATAGAATTGTTCTTGCTATTAAAATAGTTAATATAGGTAAAGTACTTAGAGCAATGTCTTACATAATAAGCATATATTGAATCTTAGTTACTTTTCATCATTATTGTATATAATTTGTTACTAAGCATAGAACTACTCTAAAATCCTTGAATTTAACTATTAAATTATTATAATCCTAATTCCCAAATTGCCAAAAGCACAATTAATCCAAGATTGTAGAAGAAATTTTTAAATGGATTACATATGAAGATAATTAAAACATTTATTGCAAAATCTTCCACTAGCATACAAAAGCTTTTTACTTTAAGACTTGGGAACAAAAATATTAGAAAAATCATGTAAATGGTATTTTTTATCCTATTATGTAATAAATATATTGTAAGCTCCATGACTAACTCAGTAGAAAAACAAATTATTCACTCTATAACATTCATTTAAGACTTCAAAGAAGGGATTGGAGTGGCCACACAGTGGTTTAAGGGCTTGATTGGTATGTACAAAGACTCAGGTTCAAACCCCAGCATCATATACACAAATAAGTGTCTGAGAAATGAAGGCCAGATGGAAAAAAAATAAATAAAAAATTGATTCTATCTTTCTCTCGCTTTCTCACTGTCCATCTAGCTGTTAAAAATAAAAAAGACTTAAAAAATAATTCTTTAAAATTTTTTTTGCAAAATATTTGTGATATTTTGAAGCTGAGAAGGAAAAGAGTTTAATGAGCTAAATTCAAATTCCCAGAGAGAAGAATTAAACTTCCCAAATGAAGGAATAGAGATCTGCTTGGCTTTTAGTTCATATCCTAGATGGCTAATATGTGAAAAACAGTGACTCAGTAAAACTATAATTCATTCCCTACCAAGTTCAATGTCTGATTGATGGAGACAATTAGCCCTTCACCCGATCTGCCTAAGAGGAAATGAATGATACCATCAGAGAAGATGTCATCTAGAATCTATATGACTCTTTTATAGACAATGTCTGGCACATAAGAAGGCAATTGACACACGAAGAAGCAGATGTATTCAGTCAATAATCAGTGAAAGGCAAAGGATTAGAAATAGGACAAGTAATCCATAGATTGGAGTGAGCACACAAAAGCTTTAATTACAATTAGTATATTAAAGAATAAAACCAGAAAAAAGTTATAAAAGATGTTTTTATTTTGTAAAAATATGGAGAATTTATAAAGACAGAATAAATTCTATATTTTAAAAAACTGATTATTCTAAGAAAGAAACAAAGGAATAAATATCAAAGATCAGATGAGACAAAAATAAAACAAGTAGCAAAATAGGAGGGTTAAACCATCTATATTAGAAGTAAATGATTCTGGGACTGAAGCAAGGGATATACAAAATGAGTCCAGACAGTTGCACAAATGACATGTGTATATCTTAACAGGACATATGAGTCAAGTGAAAGAGCTCCCAATGGTCAAAAATGGAACATTTTGAGAAAATAAATATTATCTTATGATACCTATGAGACTATACTATTTGAGTTAATTAGTAAATCAATAAAGATGTCCCTTATATAACAATTATAAATAATATATATGGATATTTTGCCTTCAAGCTGGAGCATGAATTCTGACTCTTAAAGTGCAAGCTCTGCATAATTACTTCCTTTCAAACAGTATTGTATGGAAATGAAGGGAGGAAGAGTAACTCCAAGAGTTGAAATCCATGAATCAGTAGTGATATCTTATGTTCACAGTATGTACCCTTCATGGTAAGGAATTTTACTTCTTTTATCTTCCTCCAAAAACATATAAGCTGGTGTAATCATGAATAAAACATCAGACAAATCTAGGTTGAGAGATATTCTACAAACTATCTGAAAAGTACTGTTCAAACTAGTCAAGGTCATGAAAAGGAAGGAGAGTGTGATAAACTGTCACAGCCAAGAGAAGCCTAAAGAAACATGACCAAAATATATAAACCAATAACATATTGTTTATATGGACCCACCTTACATAGAAGAACCAAGTTAAGTTGAAAGTGAAAGAAAACATTATTGACTAGAAATCCTGGTTGAATGTATTAATTATCAGATGAAGGATGTCTAAGGATAAACATATTTTAATATCTGAGAACATAGATTCAAAAAGTAAAAAGTTAAAGAGCAAAGTTTCATAAAAATGAAAACATCCATTCAATAGGAATACAAAGCAATGTTAAATTTTTGGGTACCTGGTATCATATTTCAAAGTATGTAAAGCAAAGAAAGCATTGATAAAATCAGTGGGAGAAATACACAATGTCTCAATCTCATTGGGAGATACTGAAGCACTTTGTTCAAAATCTGATATAATAGGTAGACAAAATATGTATGACTATATAAGATTACACTGCTTATATATCTTTATCTATATGCATATCTGTGATCATGCCCCTGTAAGACCAATAATTGAAGAATACACATGTGTTTAAAATGTTTACAGAAATATGAATCAACCCTTAACAAATACCAAAGGTTATAACTTATGCAACATAGGTTCCCTAACCATGGAGCAAGTAAGATAAAAATAAATAACAGAGAGATAATCATGAGAACTCTAAATCCCTGAAAATTAAAAAACACAATTGTAAATTACATTTGAATCTATGTAAACCAACACAATGGATATTGGAAAATAATTACACTAAATGATGTAAAAATAATGCATTTTAAGATTTGTTAATTAGTTAAAACAGACTTTGAGTGAAAATTTAGAATATATTAAGAAAATAGTAAGATTGAGAACCAGCCATCTTCCAAAAAGAGAAGTTAAAAAAATGGAAGACATAATTAAATTCAAAGAAAGAAAAAGTCAAAATATTAAAAGGGTTTGTATTATGTCAATAAAACATACACTAGACATACAAAAGAAAGATTCACAAAGACAGATGTTATTTTAAAATATTAACAAATCTGCTGAAATCCTAAAAACATTGTTCACCACAAAACAAGAGAAAACCTAATTACTAGATTCTGGAATAAAGAATGAAACATGATTGCAGAAGTTTTTGGATATTAAAAAGATACTGAAGATACAATAATATCAAATGTATATAATATATTTGAAAATTAGAAAAAATGGACAATGGAATAGAAGCAAAATTGACTAAAAGTTATGAAAGAAAAAAGTTAAAATTGTGATCATTCCCTATCTTTTAAAGAAATTGAATTTATAATCATAACCATTCTACAAAGAAAATTTTAGGACCTACGGCCTCACCTGTGTACTTTTTCTAACTTCTAAAAGATAAATAAAGCACAAAATTATACAGAAAAGAAGTGTAAGAAGTACTCTTTTCACTTTATTTTTGGAGCTAGAATGACCTTAGTAAAAAAAATCTAAGGGAATATTGTAAGAAAATAAATTTATAGAACAACATTCTTTATGAACTTGAGCACAAAATTCTAAAACACAGCATTAAAAGCACATCAACTCCGGTGGCAAAAATGAAGAATACAAACAGTGACAGGTGCTGGAGGGGTTGTGGGAAAAGAGGAACACTGTTACATTGCTGGTGGGACTGTAAACTTGTACAGCCACTCTGGAAAGCAGTGTGGAGACTTCTCAAAAAATTAGGGGTGGAACTGCCTTTTGACCCAGCTATCCCACTACTGGGTATCTTTCCCAAAGAGCTAGAATTGGCTTACTATAGAGATATAGCTTAATCAGTGTTTATAGCAGCCCAATTTACTACAGCTAAATTGTGGAAGCAACCCAGATGCCCCTCACTTGATGAATGGGTCCAGAAGCTGTGGTACATATATACAATGGAATACTACTCAGCTATTAGAGAAAACGATACTATGGCATTTGCAGCCAAATGGATGGAGATGGAAAAAATTTTGCTAAGTATCTCAAATTTCGGAGACTCAAGGGCTGAATGTTTTCTCTCATTCGTGGAAGCTAGAATATAAGCAAAATCAGATTGTTAGATGGCTAACCTAACAATTAACTCAACATGTATGAATTCTTACATGATCATGGGGAACTGTGCTAAGATTCCCGGGGGATGTAGGGACGGGGGTAGGGAGGGGGGAAGGGTATAGGAAGGACATCAAGGGGACCAGAGGGAGGAAGAATGAGTGAATCTAATACAAGGGGAATCTCCAACTTCCATGAGAAGTCCAATTAACTGGGGGCTTAAGTAAAGTGAAACATGGAAGCATGGGGAACACAATGGGGGGTACCATGGTCTGGCACCAGTATTGGCTTGTTCTGTCATTACTCTGCTCTGCTGTTCTTGATTGTTTGATGATGAACCCCTCCTAATTGTAAGGCCATGCCTATTGAATAAAAAAAAAAAAGGACATCAAATCCAAAGATAAATAAAAAGGAAAACACGGAAGCACATAGTGGAATTAATTTCAGAAACATAAACTTGAATTACCATTTCAAAATCAGTCAGTAGATACTAGCACATTAACAGAAAGGAGTTAATATGATATTTCAAAACATGCAGAAAAATCATCAATAAAATTTCATGCTCATTCTTTATTTAACTCTCAGTAAACTAAGTCCAAATGTAAACGTCCACAATTTTGCAAACTAATCTATTAAAAATCTCTCTATATAAGTTCATTTATATGATGGAAGATTGAAATCTTTTTCTCTGAATTCTGAAACACAGCAAATATGTCCACTCTCACCACTTCTATTCAGCACTTTACCAAAGGTTTTAACCAGTGCATGAGAAAAGGAAATAAAATATCTATGACAGGAAAGCAAAATTATAAAATTTAAAAAATTCACAAATTAAATCGTTGTATATTTGGAGATATCCAAAACAATGAAGTAAGTATTTCAAATAAAAAGTAAATTTAGAGTGCTGGAGCAGGGACTCAGTGGTTTCATACTTGCCTGGCATGTGCAAGGACACAGGTTCGAAACTTGGTACCATGTAAACAACAAGTGTCAGAGGAATGAAAGCCACGTGAAAAACAAATAAAATTATATTCCCACTTTCTCTTTCTCTTTCTCTCTCTCTCTCTCTCTCTTTCTCATTGTCTCTCTCTCTCTTAAAAAATAGTAAATTTAGCAATGTTGTTGAACAAGAGGCCAAAATACAGGTATCAATTATATTTAATAGCAGTAACTAATTAGAAAAAGTTGAAAAATTAAACATACCATTTAACATAGTGTAAAAATATCTCAATTACCTAGTAGAAAAGTTGACAAAAATATGTAGGATTTGTACATTAAAACTATAGAACATTTCTGAGAGAAATTGAAAGAACTGTAGAGTATGTGCTTACCATGTTCAAGGGTACAAGTTTGTTTCCAAGCCCTGCAAAAACAAAAACAGAAACAAAAAACAAAGAAACAAAAGCATTAGCGGTGATTTCTGACTAGCCCCAAACCAGAAATTATCTGAATTTCCATCAACATTAAAACTGATAAATGATTGGCTCTCTACTAATATAATTGAATATGGCATAATAAAAAATAAGATACAATTCTTTCATGCAATGATAGGGATGAGCCTAAATATGTTGATTGAAATATACTATATAGAAAAGACTGAAAAGTCTATGATTCCATTTTGAAGTTCAAGGGCAGTGCAAACTCATGTATAGGATTTTAATAAGGGAAACTTAGTAAAGAGGAGAAATGGCATATGAGACTATTATAAACTATCTACTATAAACTATCTACTACTATTTCATGTAAATGTGAAACTTCCCTAAAAATTGTCTATTGGTTATTATTTTTAAAAGTAGGTATTTATACAGGCAGGCAGAGACTCAGAATTTTCAAAAACTAATATACATGTATATGCTCATTTCCAATTATAACATAGGGGTATTACAGAGAAGACGTGAGATTAGGAAAGTTCAGGTCTTCTTAGCTAAAGACTATGTGTAAGATCTAAACTTAAGGCCCATTATGTGCTGCTTTGACAACTGGTGAAATCAGGAGGAACTGACCAGAAATTCCTCTTCCTACTCTGCTCCTAGAGATAAAGTCCCTAGCCTAATAACACTCATTAGAAAGGGGAGCAGGCACAGTGCTGGATTACCACGGACCAGCAGGTCTCAGTTCCCTGCTGCCCCATTGGAATTATTCATGAACACTAATTCCATCCTTCATGAAGACCAGGAATTACCTTGCCCTACTGAAACTTCAAAGCCCACCTCCCTGATTATTCACTGTATTCCCAAATGCAACCTCTCTGTGTCCCTGTATAGTTGTAATGGTTTCCTCCCTCAAGTTGTCGGTATATGTGAAAAAAAAAAACTGTTCTCTATCTCTTCTTTCCAATGAGAATGTCGTGTATCCAACCATTCCCATAACACTAGAGTGGGCATTCTTTCACTCAATGGGATGGCTAGGAAGAGATTAAGACAGATGAGTCTTATGTACTGGTAAGCAGTGGGGTCAAATTAGGCTACTGGAGATCCCCTTAGCAATTGGAGAGAGAACAGAGGTCTGCCATTGCACACTGTGGGTTCCTGCTAGCTGGTAGAATTGAGATGGATTCTGTCCCTATGGTCCCTGTGGGTACATAACTCTAGTGAAGTCCTCAGACAGGTGAATATATATATTTAAATGAATGAGATTCAATCATAGAGACTACAAGTAAAGCTCTTGGACAGGTGAGGATATGTGATTTAGCTCCAGAAAGTATTCAACGTTTATAACACTCATGGGAGTCTCTAGTGTGCCTGTGAGGGTGAAGAACATTCAGCAAAAAGACTACTTGCAGTGCATCTCTGATATGAGCCACACTGTTTCATCCTTTACATTCCTCAGGTCTATCTCCAGTGTAAACTTTCTTGTGTTAAATAAGGTTAGTCCTTTCACTGTAGGCTTTCTTCACATTCATTACACTTATAAGGCATGTCTGGATCATGAATTTTCTGCAGCTGAATCAGAGAAGACATTTAGTTGAAGCTTATCCCACATAAGGCTTTTCTCTGTAATTAAATATCTGGGGTTAAGTGTGAAGTTTTATTTTTTAATAAATCTTTTCCAATACTGACTTCACTGTAGGCTTTGCTGTTGAATGAGTTTAGCAGGGGCCAAAAAATCCCCACATTCACCCCTTCAACTAGGCTTTTCTGTATTGTAAATATTTTGATGTTTAATAAGCCTAGAGATTCACACACATGTATTCACACACACACACACACACACACACACACACACACACACACACACACCACATCTGCTGCATTCAAAATGCCCTTTTGAATTATCCAGTGTGAATCCTCCAGTACTCTATATGTGTGGAGTTATGCATAAAGAATTTTCCCTTTTTCCTACAAAATGTCTTTCCCCAGCATCAACTCTGTGTTGTGTGTTGAATTGTTGACAAAAGAATTTCTAACAATTGCTGCTGCAAAAGATATTTCTCCCATGAGAACTTTTTGGCATATAGAGAAAGTTAGATTTATTGTTAAATAATTTATTGTTTTCACTGTATTCATAATGGTTTTGCCCAGTGTCCATTTTCTAGTGAGAAACAAGTACTTATTGTGATTAAAGTTGACCCCATAATCAGTGCATTTGTAGTTTTTATCCAATAAAAAAGTTCCTCTCCCCAGTTAGTACTCCTATGTGACACCCCTTCCCCCACTGTGAGTGATCTGGTGCTTGAGAAGACTTGAGCTGGCTGGAAAATCCTTCCCACATGTGATGGATTTCTATGACAGGTAGATGCTTCCTTCCTCAGGGTTTCTCCCCATAGGATAGTTTCTAGTGTTGGTAAAGGGTTGCTCTGAACCAGAAGCCTCTTCCATACACCCAGTACACATAAGGCTTCTGCCTAGGTACACAGTCATTGGAGAAATTCCTTTCAAGAATTGGCCACACATTGCTCTGGAGTTGGCCTTCTGGGTCAATATACTTGTCTGGGGATCCTTGCTCTCTGACACTTCATGGACAAAAACAGTCTTTTCTGAAAGTATCTCCTGTGGTGTCATTTCTTGTCAACAAACAGGTCAGGCTTCCTTTAAACCCTTCTTACTGTATCTGGAATCATGTTCTCTCTATCAGGCACTATATCAGAAGTCCCTAACAAAATATCATAGATTGGGTGTCTTAAAAAAAGAGAAATTTATTTTCTCATAGCTCTGGACATTAGAAATCCAAGAACAAGTTTGGAAGGTTTGGTTTCTTCAGAAGTTGCTCTATTGATTTGCAGACAACTACTTTCTTATTGTAAGAAAGACATATCTTTTCTCCTGTGTATGCCTAAACCTGTTCTCTCTCTTCTTCCTTTTATAAGAACCCTAGTTATATTGGATTGAGACTCCACCCTTAAGATCTCTACCTCACTGGCGAACCTGTTTCCAAATACAGTCATTTTGGAAATCAGGCCTTTAGTGTATGATTTGGGGAAGGGAAGGCAAAATTCTTTTCATAAATGGCCTCAGGACTTTCCCAGTTACAATACCATTGGGCAAGCCCATGGGACTCAGACTCAAAAATGCAGTGTCACTAAATGTTTCTATAATTATAGGAACAGAAAAACAGCCAAAACCCAGTACCACACAGATTTTTAAAAAGTAAAATGTGGTCATAAAATAGGAAAGGAAAAAGGTTTCCCATATATGAGTGAATTTTAAAATATAAATTTTAAACACCTTCCTGAGGCTGACTTGGAAAGACAACAAAATTTTAGAATTTTGTATATTTTTCAAGTAAAAACAATATGATTTCTAGGTATTTGATTCAGAAAAAAATATGGACATGCTAAGATTTGTTGCTATTCTACTATTGTATTTAACATAACATGAAATTTGATATATAAACTATAAATAGGAATACATTTAATAAGAAGAATGTTTTATATATCACATATCTCATTCTGGCATCATTTGCAATTTGTCAATGGGAGAGTTTGCGAAGAAAAAGAGTAGTGTGTGAAATGTAGTCCTTGTGATATGTCCAAAAGATGTCTTCACATTTTAAAAAATGCATTTTAGAGAGTAAAACACATTTATATGAAGTGAAATTTCATAATGAAGAATTTTTCTTTAAGCAAGTGAACTGATATTTTGGCCAAGCAGTCAAACTTCTGAGCTACACAACCTTGATTTTAGACAAAAATATCAAGATATCTACAAGAAAATAAGATAACTACTCATTTAATCTAGGAACAATAAGTCCAAATGTATACTATGAAGTGATATGCTGAGTATAACATAAATTGAGTTTATCATTAGCCCAATTGTGATCTTGAAGAAGTATATATACATTCTTTTAAGTGTATAGACTGTTGAGCTGCTTTTCCCCATATGGTTTAATTTTAGACAGAACAAGACAGATTTTAAAAACTGTATTGAAAATTATTGAAATTGCCTTGTGTATGCAAAAAGAAAAGATAAGGAGGAAAAATACCTCCACAAATGTTGAACCACATCTTTTGAGTAGATGGGGCTTTATCGTAAAGGAAATGGCCCTTCCCACTGTGCTTCCTGCTATGGAAAAAATGGTGGTTTTATGAAAGTGAGGAAAGAAAAAAAAAACAACACTTTCCACTTTCTGAGGCCAAAAGGTTGATAGTCTTTGTGGTGTCTACAGATTTTCCTTAGCAATGTGTGGGAGTAATAACAAGTTTTTGGACATATGGACATGATCAGGAGATTTACAGCCACTCAGTCTAGATCAAGGTCCTTTGAGTTCAAAAAGTCAGCTCTGCTATTGCCAGTGGAATATCTTCTCTTCCTGATTACTGGGGTAGGTACTCCTGATAGCATGAAGATTCCTTTTCTAGTCTACTCTCAATATGTGCTTGGAAATATTCAACCACTGACTCTGATTTGTGGCATTTGCTATTCCCATGGTTTACCAACATTGGCCAATTTCAAACTATAGACATGATGTGATGTTACATGTTGAGAAGGGATACACATGAATCAGCAGGAGCTTCTGTTTCTTGGCAGGAGAAGCCTGAAGTGACAGAAGAGCAGCTACAGAATTTAACATTGAATGGGAATTCTGCTGCACCCCAATGCAGGTGCCTTTCCTTTCTGGGAATCATGATCTTTAGACCAAAGAAATAAAATCTGAAGAGTTGAAAGAACAAATTCACCAAGTGAATTCCAAAAAGTGATTGTAAGGTGGACCTCTCTTACTTCTACCTTTTGGTTCTATATATTCCACCTGTAGGGGCACCATAGCATATAATATTTGTCATCCTGGAGGATGGCTTCTTTTTTTTTAAATTTTTTATTTTGAGCAACCTTACAAGATTTTAACAAAATAATATAAAATGTGTATAAAATATGCATATATTCTGGATATTGCAATTATCCCCAGGACTGCCCCCCCAATTACCCTCCCTTATCCCTCCCTTCCCCTTCCCATTATAACTCTAAAAAAAGTATTAGATTGTAAAGCATTACATCTTATCTGGATTTAACTCATGCTACTAGACCAACTTTCTC